>CAJPVJ010000475.1:0-24473 GCA_905397405.1 Oppiella nova
AATTGGCGGAGATTATGCGCTTCTGTTAGGTATGATGAAGCATCTTCATGAATGGGATAAACAGGCAATACTCGCAGGTAAAACGGGGGTATTTGATCGGCAGTATATTGCTGAGAATACTGTTGGCGTTCTTGGCCTTCTGTTTCAGCTTTATTTTTTTCTAAATCGTTCATTTGAGTGCCCTCTTTAATGGCTTATCTGATTAAAAAATCAGCTCAAGAAAAAATTCATTTACTTTACATGGTAACTTTTCATAATAATCATTCATCATTCTTATAACTTAAGCTGCTTAATTTACAACGACTTAATGAGAATGTGAATTCAAATGAAGATGTTTATGCGAAACATCGTCATCTTTTCGGATACAACAGCCAGCAACATATTCACTGGAACCATCTGAGTAAAACTCTTCTTTCCATACTGGAACTTCATGTTTTACACGTTCTACAGCCTCTTCACACGCCATAAAAGCTTCTCTTCGATGCGGCGCATAAGCCACTGCGATGATTGCTTTGCCTCCGATATCTAGAGCGCCAATTCTATGAATAACCTGAATATATGATACTGCATATTTGTTTTGTATTTCTTGCTCAATTGCACGAATCATTTTTTCAGCAATGGGCTTATAAGCAGTATATTTTAATGCCTTAACACTGCGACCTTCATGGTGATTTCGAACCGTTCCAATAAAAATTCCAATACCACCACATTCAGGAAAATGATCAATGGTTTTAAAATCATCTAAACTCAGATCCGTTTCCTTAATCCGAGATCTATCTGTCATGTTAGCCTCCTGCTACAGGGGATAATAAAACCAATGTACAATGGTTTGTTAATCGATGTCGACGGGGAATAATTTCTTCACCAATCGCACATGCACACTTCTCTAAAAGACTAGCGCAATCAGGATATTGATCAGAAATTTGCTGCAAAATTTCTGAGACCATACTATTTTCAACACAAGAAAAATTTAAATCTTTAGGTAACAGTCTTTCAATTGCACCATAAGTTTCAATCTTAATTTGAATCTCTGCCATTTAACACCTTTACTTAAGCATAGCGCCACAATGAGTATTTAGGGTGAACTAAATTGAATTTGAACGACTGAATATGTGTAATTTTTCACGGTATAGTCTTAACTCCTGTTCTGAATTAATGCTATGAAAACTTATAGGGTTTTCATATTTAACGACCTTTGGATTCAAATCATCAAAGCATTTTCGAATACTTAATTGTTCATTAGCCAAATGCTTTTCGAGCGTAGCTAAGCTGTCTCTTTTCAACAAACAAAAGGGGTAAAGGTTTTGTTTGTTTATAGAGATAAATACAGCTTGAGAATTTTCTGCCTCCAATAAAGCTTGATGCATTTTTGATAAGACATCTTTAGGGATAAAAGTAATATCGCAGGGAATGAACAGAATATAATCTGTAGTTACATGTGCCCATGCGCTTTTCATTCCCATTAATGGCCCTAAAAATCCCGCCTGATCATCTGAAAAACAGGCTATTTCAGCGATGATCTCCTGATAAACAATACAGTCCTGATGACTATTCACCCAAATTTTCGCAACCTCATCACAAAATTGATGGTAGATTTTAAGCAGTTGCATTTCATGATCAAACTGCTGCAAAAGTTTGTTTTTACCTTGCATCCGTCTAGCTTGACCACCAGCTAAAATGACTAAGTCAGTATTTGGATATTGAGACATTTTATTGTTACCCAAGCGTATCAGACTCAAAATACTAAAGACGAATGAACTCAATGAATTTGGGGCAATTTTCAGCATTGTTAAACACTGGAATTCGACCAATGACATTCGCTTCACTTAAATTACTTAGCATATGCGATTGCTGTTTTTTGAGTTTTGAAACACTAAGTTGCCCTTGCTCATCAACATTCAGTTTCATACGCAACAGTTGTTCTCGACTATCACCCTTTACAGCTTCGCTTAAGCTTGCCTTCTCCCATTCTGGTTTGGCTTCTTTTAAACCTTGCATTGCTTTAAGCAAAGTGAACACATGGATTTCTAAACAAACAAATACTGCTGCTGGATTACCCGGCAACCCTAATAAATAGGAAGACTGGTTTGGTTTTTTATATTCAGCAAAATAAATCGGTTTGCCTGGTTTCTGAGCAACTTGCCAAAAAATTTCATTTGCCCCCAATGCAAGAGAAACAGGGCGAATCAAATCATAATCTCCAACTGAAACCCCACCAGTCGTGATAACTAAATCGTAATGATCTAAGGCATTTGCTAAAGCCTTTTTCAGGACAGTTTCGTCATCTATCACATGTTCTAAATGGATCGAGTAAAAACCTCTTTCCTTCAACCATGTCAAAACCATTGGTGAATTCGCATCAAAAACCTGAGCGCTATTATCAAGACTTTTGCTGACTTCATCCCCTGTAATCAATACAGCAATACGAGGACGGTTAAAAACACTGACCTCTTTTACCCCAGCCATACTTAGTGATGCAACTAAGCCACTTTTTAGATATTGGCCCTGCTTTGCCAATATTGTACCAATGGATAATTCTTCGCCTTGATAACGAATATCTGTCCCTTTGTTAAGCGCTTGATTTAAGCTGATTCGGCTATCTAGTTTAGATACTATTTCTTGTCTGGCAACTGTATCAGCCGAATCTGGCAATTTACCGCCTGTAAAAATTCGAACACATTGTCCAGACTCGATCTGAACATATTCTTCAATACCTGCGCGTATTTCTCCAACCAATTCAAACACGGTAATACCGGCAAGAATATCTTCGCTTTTTAAGGCATAGCCATCTACTGCACTCTGAGTAAATAGAGGTAATGCAATCTCAGACAGGACATCTTGTGCCAGATAATGTTGATGTGCTTCTACCAGTGGCAGAGTCTGAACCGCTCGCGATTCAACCGTAGAATAAGCTGCCAATGCTTGATCTAAACCTATTAATCCTTGACCAGAACAACTCATTCATAACCTCCTGGGTGTGGTAAGTCTCGACATACATCAAAGATATGCACCAAGGCAGGTAAAATCGCTGCCATAGATTCAGAAGCACCACCACGGCTTCCTGGTAACGTAATGACCAGTGAACGGTCAATAAAACCAGCAACACCACGAGACATTGCAGCATAAGGTGTCCGTCTTTGCCCAAAAGCACGTGCCGCTTCCATCAGACCATTCAGCTCTCTTTCCAATAATGGTTCTATCGTATCAACAGTAATATCGCGCTTACCTATGCCTGTCCCACCCACTGTAATGATGCATCCATAAGATTGCACCAATTCTGAAATCAATTGTTTTAGTTGCAAAGGCTCATCAGCGATGATTTGATAGTGAATTGGATCAAATCCAGCCTCAGTTAAGGTTTCAACCACAGAACGTCCCGCAGTATCAGGTTTTTTGCCAGAAGCGACACTATCTGATAAAACAATGACTGCAGCTGATACAGCTTGTCGAAGATGACGTTTATAGTGCGATTTCCCGCCCTTTTTCAATTCAAGTTTGCAATGACCAATCATCAGTTCATCTGGTTCACAATGCGGTTTCAACATGTCATAAATCGTAAGCGCAGCCAGACTTGCGGCAGTTAAAGCCTCCATTTCAACACCAGTTGGCGCAATCGTTTCTACGGTTGCCGTAATCTTGACGCGATCTGCTAGTATTTCAAAATCGACATCAGCTCGATAAATAGGTAAAGGATGACAAAGCGGAATAAGCTCATCGGTACGTTTGGCTGCAAGAATCCCTGCGATTCGTGCTGTTTTTAGTGCATCGCCTTTTTCAGTATTGCCCTCTGCTAATAATTGTAAACAATGCGGAGGCGCGAATAACTCTGAACTTGCAGTAGCAATACGATAACTCTCAGGCTTCATGCCTACATTTTTCATAAAAAACCCTGTCAATTTAAATAATATACAGCTTCACAATAAACGATTCATTTCAAATAAAAAAAAGCATATACAATTCTATCTCTATGTATAAAATCAACCGCCAATAGAATGCATACTAATCTTACGAATGGGTGCAGCTTGATAAGCAATATAGCCTGCCTTTTTTTGCCAAACCGTATCCAAAATTGTTGCTATCAATTGTTTTCCCTGAGCTTTATCCAATAAATGTCGAACAGAAATACCTGTATTGGCAAACAAACATGTAAATAACTCACCCGTCGCGGTTAAACGCAAACGATCACAACTTTGACAAAAAGGCTTGCTGATGGTGGAAATAATACCCAGTTTAAAACGTTGATTGAGTGTATATATTGTGGCTGGGTCATTATTTCGCTCTAATTTATCGATGCGAAAATATGGCGAAAGTATATTGATAATGTCATCCTCAACCACGACTTTCTCACGCTTCCAATGCTCAGGTTGATCCAATGGCATGTATTCAATAAATCGTAGTTCGAAGTCATTTCGATAAGCCCACTCAGTTAATGGCAATATTTCCTGATGATTCTCTCCATAGACCAAAACACAGTTGAGTTTAATTGGGATATTTGCAGCTTTTGCCGCCTCAATTCCTTTTAATACGGGTGTTAAGGGTTTTTGAGTCATTTTAAAAAAAGTGTCTGGATCAATACTGTCTAAACTTATATTTAGATCATCAAGCCCAGCTTGTTTTAGCTCAACTGCATATTTTTCTAAATAATAAGCATTCGTCGTCATTGAGACACGTTGTAAACCTAAGGGTCTTAACGTATTGAGCGTATAAATAAAATTAACCAGCCCTTTTCGCATCAACGGCTCGCCACCCGTTAAGCGAATTTGAGTGATGCCAAGCTTAATCATCACTTCGCAAAATCTATAAAGTTCTTCAAAACTTAAAATATCCTGTTTAGCTAACCAGGTCGGATGATCAGGCATACAATAACTGCATTTAAAATTACATCGATCAGTCAACGAAATTCTTAGTTTTCTTTTGTGTCTTTGAAACTGATCAACTAATTTCGATTCAGGTAAATGTACTGATAAAATAGATTCAAACTGGCTTTTTGTTTCAGAGCTTATGCTTACAGAGCTTTGTTTTGATACCTTCATCATTTTATTTCTCAGCACTTAAAAACAGTTTTGCTTCATTAAAGTTGCGTGGCAAAAATAGATAAACCAGTAATAACACCTAATCTAGGTACCCTACACCTTGCTCATTCAAAGCCTAATCAACCTTTCTTATTGAACTTTGTTGTAAAACCAGTCCGCATGGCCTTGTTCAGCAATATCATTCACAGATCAACAAACCCGTATCTAAAACCTATCATACAAGCCATTCATCTTCTACTGCCAAGCCTTGATAAATCGATGAAATCTCTCAATAGCTTTGTTCCAAAACGTAATCGTATACACAAGCCAAAGGCAAACATGAAAGAAATACACCATCCAAGATATCTTAGAGCACAAGATATCTTTTACATTGGCAATCTCAAAGGTGTTGGTCGAATCTTTCAACAAACTTTCATCGACACCTACAGCAAAGTCGTTCGCAAGCTCTATACAACGAAAATACAGATTACAGCAGCAGATCTTTTTAAATGATCCTGTATACCATTTTATCAGTCACATGATCTACCAATGCTGCGTATCCTGACAGATAGGGTATTGGATATTGCGGTAAGGTTGAACAACATAATTATGAGCTATGTTTAGCCATCAATGATATTGATCACACAAAAACAAAACCAGCATTCCCACAAACGAATGGAATATGCGAGCGTTTCCATAAAGACGATCTTGCAAGAGTTTTATCAAATTACATTTAGGAAGAAGCTATATAGTACTTTAGCGGAATTACAAGCTGCTCTAGACGTTTGGCAAAATTCTATAATACTGAACGAACATATCAGGAGAAAAATGTGCAGTGGTCACACACCACTAGAAACATTACTTGAAGGGAAGCGAATTTGGGCTGAAAAGAATCTAGCTCAAATTTAACCTGACAGACACACTAAAAAAAGGGTAACTGTCAGATCAGGTTTGAGCGAGTACATGTAAATTTAACAGAAGTAATTTCTGGGCCATTTCTAATAAAACTTAGTGAATTTAACAAAACGAATATAATTCTTTAACTTTACCAATTTCAAATAGCATCTTTATTAAAATCTTTTCTCCATTGTATTGGACTCATACCAAACCAAGTTTTAAATGCTCGGTTGAAAGAACTTTGTTCATTATAAGCGAGCAAAGCTGATATTTCATTAATGTTCAATGACCTGTCCTCAAGGTATTGTAATGCCAGTCCTTTTCTAACTTGGTTAAGACGTTGCTTAAATGTATAACCTTGTTTTTGTAATTTGTATTGAAAAATTCTCGTAGGAAGACCTACTTTTTTGGAAACATATTCAATATTGATATTACCTTGATGAATAGCTTTGATAATATTTTGTTGCACCAACTCATCAAATGAATTCACCTCTGGTAGCTCCGTCAACAAAATGTCTGCTTGCCTATTTAAAATATTTTTTAAAACAGGATCAGCCTTATTTATTGGCAACTCTAAATTACTTTTCGCAAAAAACATCCTTGTTCTATTTTTTGAAAACTCAATATTACAATCAAAATATTTTTCATAAGTACGTGGATTTTTGGGTCGATCGAATACAAACTCCACTTTATTCAACTTCACAACATTGGGCGCTACAATGATGTTTACAATATTAAAAAATATAGCAATCATTGTCTCATCCGCTAACTTACCCGCTTTAAAGTTTGCATCAAACTCCCATGAAACAACAAGGCTTTCATCTTCAATAGAAACTTCCATTTGCATAAAGTCATAACAGAGCCTTTGATATTTAATAAAAAAAGGCAGTGCATCATATAAGCTTTCACATGATAAGCCGATGTATCCTAAAATACCTAAATGTGAAGGTTTTACATATCTAGCAATTTCTAATCCTAGAGATGGTCTATTATATTTTTCTTCAATTGCTTTCAACATTGCTAACCATTCAGTAAATGGAATTCGTTTGTATTCATGCAAATTGTTTGAAATTTTAGCGACATTTAAATTTTTTTTTAAAACAAAAAGCTCTAACAAATCAATTAAACCGCTCGTCACAGACTTCAAACTATAAATACGCTTCATCTTTAATTTCCCCTGTACATCTAAAAAAGATTAATCGCTAAGCATCAGATTTTATTAGAACATATAGAACTATACCAAGGTTCTATATCATTAGCTAAATGGGTTCAGATTTTTCTGAAAGTGAATTGCATTACCATCATCATCAAGAAAATTAAAGCTAAGTTTATATAAATTATCACTTTTATTAAGTTCACCAGCTATTTCATAACGTTTAGTTGAATACGGGTAGCACATCATGTCCATTTCTGATTGTATATATATTTTTTGAGAAGAACTTTCAATTTTTAAGTTGATCAATGAAGCATGATAAGGCGTGGGATTTTCACACTCGATATAATTTTTTTTATCTTGTTCAACGATTTTGAAATGTATTTTTTCTACAATCATTTCAGGCAACATTTTTGCGATCTGTTTAGGACGATAAAATAATTTAAGCTGAGTATTCATTGCTAAATTCATATACGCAGCTTGATCGCTATGGCGCTTAATCATTGGTATTTCATATAGATTTAACCAAAAAACAGTTTCTCTATCGTTTGGTAGAGCCTTGCCATTATATAAAATTCTAAGCCCGTGAATGTCATTTGATGCGAGTTTTACAAAAGGTGGTAATATTAGAAACGGCATATTATTAATATCAGGATCCCCTTCTCCTTGATCAACCCATGTTTGTAGAATAATAGGATAGTCATTAGTATTTGCTAACATTAGACTTTGTTCATGCTCACCGTCCTTAAAAACTACCCGTGTTTTAGCAGCCAATACCCCAGCTTGACATAGAAATGAATAAAACAAACAAATACATAATAGTGTAAATTTTGTTATTTTCATTACTGTACCTTAACTAATACATATGCTGTGGAATTAACTTTCCCAGCTTTAATTGGTTCAGTTCCAGGTAGTTTTTTTAAGATTGCGGTAAAATTATGTAGATAATGCGTATAGCCTGACTCTGTTGATGCCCCTGTTTGCGCTCCACTTAGTACAGGATACCAACCAGCTGCAGTACCCCCACCTGCTAAACCTGGCTGACCAACAAAATTCATATCTGTCCCAGTATTTGTGTTTTTTAAGAAAATTCCTACACCTTTTGCTGACTGTGCATCAGTATAATTATCTGAGAGTAAAGCAGTCACACCATTTTGGGCATTTACTAAACCTAATTGTTGTGCTGCTGCAAATGCACCATTTGAAGTCTGTATACCAATAGCAGTCTGATTACTTGTTGTACCTGAAGTAACTTGATTGGAACATTCAATAGATACATTAAAGTTCTCTTGTACAGATTGATTTGCACCAAGCGCTAGAGTATTAATCGTATTGAAAAAAACAATAGGAGTCGCATTTCGAGCAACACAAGTTGGCTGATTCGCAAGTGAGTTTCCAGAGCGCATTCCATAGCCTATCCCATTATTTACCCCCCAAAATCTATAATTTGTATTCGAATCTTCTCCAACATTATCACTGGTTAAACCCGGTCCTTTTAATTGAATATATGCATTAGGCTGTATACAGGTATATGAACCCACCGTGATTTGATTGTCTATACCAGTTCCACAATAAGCGCTACCTGAACCAGATTGAGGTGCTAAACGGCTAACTCTATAGAGTTCTGCATAAAGCGATGGGATATCTTGTAGTCTAATTCGTATTTTACTTCCGACAGTTTGGTAATTTTTGACTGGCAAGGATTTCCAATAGCGAGTTAAAACCACCCCATCCATTGTTTGTTTAAGACCAACATACTTATAGTAAGTTGCATATACATTGGGAAGCCCATCATACAGTCCACCCAAATCCCAATAGCCCCCTACTCGATCATCACCATTTGTAGCTACCAAGAATTGGATATTCGGTAAATCTGTAAGGTCACACTCCCAAAATACTGTCGAGGCATTCGCTCCACCATAGGTATAACTTGTTGGAGGGACAACAGCACTCCCCATTAAACTCCCAACAGGTTGTAAATATAAACTTGTTAAGTTTACTTTTCCAAACACAATAGGTGCAGTAGTACCATCAGTTGCTAGAAAGTTTCCCACTTTTGTACAGTTAGCATGGGCAAAGATAGATAAAAAGAATCCCAATAAAATTAATATTTTGAATTGTATGCGGATCATTTCAACTCTCCAGATTTACACGTTTCTTCCAGACGAATAATCGTTTGTTTAAGAAGTTCATCATTCAACTGATAATGAACATCACATTTCTGATCTGATTCTTCGCCCCATTTGACAGTTAGAACCCCTTGCTTTGCTGGAGTACGAACATACATTTGACCACTTTGCCCCACCATTCCAATCACATTATTTTGCGAATCAATTACATCAGCACCTAAAGGAACAAATTCATCAGCATCCAATTTTGCTTGGATGAGTAATGGATAACCCATTCTGGTTTTAAACTTTACTTTTACCGCTGCACCAGCATAGGGAACAATACGTTGATCATTTGTTTCAATCTCAACACGATCAGAAATGCCTTTTGGTTCTAATGAAATATTGTTATAGCGATAAGGTGTAATTGCAGGAATAAGTGCATAGCCTTGATGATTAATTCGTGTACCTTGACCATTGAAGAGTCGTGCACCTTCAGCGCCTTTGGCTTCAACTAAAGCAAAAGTTTCACCAAGGTATGGACCAAATGTGATCCCTCCAGAATGCACCGCTAATGCGCCTTGCAGATTAGTTGAAACTTGCCAGTAGTTATCACTCATTGAAGCATTTAGACCTAAATTACTATTGTCTAGACGTTTATTGAGATTTGTATTCCAAGTCGTCACTTGCATATTTCGATCATGGCTGAGACCTACTGCATAATTCAGTGATTGATCCTGAGTTAAAGAACCAGATAATGTACTTTGATAAAACTCTTTAGCGTTTTCAGCATGTGAGTAAGCTAAATCTAAATTCGGTAAATTTGCTTTTTTGTATCGTCCTAAAGGAAAGCTCAAGGAAAGATTCACTGAGGTATCTTGACGATTATCAAGTAGTTTTGAATCTATTTCATCAAATCTATTGTTGATGATATTGTCATAAGCATAACGTTGTCGCATTACAGCCAGATTGAGCGTCAAACCATTTTGAAATGCTTTGCCGTATCCAATTTGTGCCTGTACATCATTATCACGACCATCACGGTAGTTTTGTGCTGATCCTGATAAAAATAATATCCCATAATCACCAAGGCTTTGGTTCAGCGTAATTTCAAAACGGGAGCGTTGTTGGTAAGTCGATGACTCCCAACGATAACCATGTTTATAAGAATTCCTCAGCCCAATAACATCGCCTAGATCTCTATATCCTTCAGTTGAATAACGATAGCCTGCTAAAGATACTGTCGTGTTGGTAGGCTGAAAAGTCTTACTATAGGTCAGGTTAGTCATCCAACCTGTTATTATATTTTCATCAGGTAAATTTGCTCTAGAGTAAGTTAAGTTAGCACCAAAAGCACCGATATGTGATGCATATGTTCCGCCTAAGAGGCCAGCTTGATAACCATCTGCTAAACGTAATCCTGAATTTAAAGTGACGCTATTACTTATTCCTCGTTGATAAGTAAGATTAGAGAAAAAAGTGTCCTCTCCAATATCACGAGTTTTCCCTACATCTAAGTTATAACGTGAAGCACCTAAACGTAGAGACTCAGGTACAGCTGAAAATGGAACACTAAACTGAGAAATCGTTCCATCAGCTTCTCTAACTTTAACGATTAAATCACCATTAAAATTTGTAGGATATAAATCAGAAATTTTAAACGCGCCTGGCGCTACTGTTGTCTGATAAATCTCCTTACCATTTTGCAATATAGAAACATTTGCATTGGTTTTAGCTATACCTTGAATCGTTGGTGCATAGCCTCGTAATGAATCAGGTAACATCCTTTCATCGGAACTAAGGCTCAATCCATTAAAACTTAACCCTGAGAAAAACTTTCCAGAACTATAGGTCTGCCCTAAAGTCAGTACACCTTGAATAGGTTCTATAGGGCGAGAAATATAACTACGAATATTGGTCCATTTTGTCCCTATTTCTGGACTATAATTAATATTAGACTGTTGACGATATTGCCATTTTCCAATGTTTACACCACCATTTAATGATACGTATGCAGCAGATTGAGTCTGCGAATGGTCGTGTAATTGATATGAAGTATGATAATAATTACCCAGATAATTGATAAAGCCAATACTTTCACCCGCATCCCATTGGGATGAATTAACATAACCCCGTGGAATATTATGCATATCATTTTGAGGGATACTAATATCAAGTCGAAGCTTTTCAAAATTAAAATCTATTGAGCTGGATTGAATATAATTTGATAAGAGAACACATTGATCTTGCTGTTTTTTAATATTTATCAAAATTTGCTCTGAAATTCCTAATTTTTCTATAGCAACTAAATCAAAACATGGAGAAATATTTTTTTGTTGGTCTTCTACAAACTTTAAATCCATACGTTCAATAATTTGCTTGTTAACAAAAACATCCACTTTGTAAAAGCCTGGCAATATATCTTCTTTTTCACTTAAACGTTCTAATAGCTTAATTTGATGATCAGATTGCCCACGGAATAATGCTTGATCAAATATATATTCACCATCGTTATTAACATGATCATTTGCATCGGCAGAATTATTACCACCAATCAAGTAACCTACTAAAAATATAGACAATAAGCTTCTACGGCCAAAATATTCAGCAAACATAATATTATACTCGCTTATTATTTATTCAGAGGAATCTCGTGGACGACTAAAGCACCATAATCATTTACAAGGGTAAGTTTAATTTTTGAATCTTTTAAACTATGCGTATTATTATTTATTACCCAATTAACTTTAGCTTTTGGAGCAATTAAGTCATTTTTTTTCACCACGATTTCGCTATTTCCAGCAACTAAACTTAATTCTTTAATATTCACATAATATTCAGACGAATTTTGAATGTTTAATTGCTTTTTTGTTCCATCATTTTCCAAGGCAAATTGAACTTTTTTATAAGCATCTGCTGTAGAACCTTTCAAATTTTTAGGACGGTAAAAAACCTTGACACGATTCTTAAATACAATCATTAAACGGCTACTATCGCTGTCTTGTTTTTTTAGTGCAGGAAACTCAGAAAAATTCAAATAAAACAGTGACTCAACATCCTTTGAGACGTTTTCCTCACCCGTAAATATTAAGCGCACAGTTTGTCCAGTATTTGGATTTATCCGAAAAATCTGTGGACTAACAACAAAGGGAGCTTTGCTTTTTTCAAGAGTAGAATCTTCATCCCCTTCATCTAGCCAAATTTGTACAAGGTTTGGATATTGATCTTTATTTTGTAAGTAAATCGTCTTTTCATTTTGGCCATCAGGAAAAATTACACGTGTTCCTGTAAGAACTACACCTGAGAAGGCAGCGGACATTATGGTTAAGCCACCAATCAAAATATGACTTTTTATAATATTGACGATCCACCTACTCATTTTTACCACTCCAAACAAAAAATTGATTGATCTGCTACTTAAGTAGCAGATCAGATAAAACCTTATTGATAGCTTAAGGTGTATTCAACAACTGAGGTCACAGCACCTTGTGTTGCACCACCAGCTTCAGAAATATAACGCGCACCAAAATCATGGCTGGCACTTGTTGCACCATTGAGTAATTTCAGACCTTCAACAGCTGTTGGCCCATTTAGAACAACTGAAGTTGTTCCAGCAGCTTCTTTAGTCAACTGAATCGCAACATTAGTAGCAGGATTAACTGTTGCTACATTGCCTAAATTGCCACTCGTAGTTACTGAGTGACCTAAAAATTTTGTTTTAATATCAAGATCTGAGCTAGGTGCAGTACATCCAGTGACATTAATCGTAAAAGGTGTCAAACCTGCTGTGGCACCAGAAGAAGTTAGCGTATTTGCTGATACCGTAGGTAGTAAAACCACGCCATTGGTTCCACCATTGATTGAAGCTTGGCAAGTTTGATCTGTAACTTCCCCTTGAAATGTTACTGTAGGCGCAGCATTTGCAACGCCTGTAACCATAATGCTCATAGTTGCTATTGCTAGAAAACGATTTACTAATTTCATAAATACACCTTTAAATGATAAATAAAACCAAATGAAACTATGAGGATAATAATCTTTAAGCGATAAACAATTCTTTACATTTCACACAAATTACTTATACATTTAAAACAAATTTTCTTAAAAATTCAAATATAAATTTATTATTTTAAAAAATTATACATTGAATTCAATTGGATAAATTTACTCAAAATTCACAAGAAAAAGAGTGATAAGTTTAACAAAAATAATAAAATACCCAATACAAGACAAATTATTGAATTTTAATAATGACTTAAAGAAATAAAATGAAATCAATCATATTTATCAAGTTTATTTATCAAATAACTTGATAAATAAATATTTTTCAAATTAAAATAAAAACAATCAAACGCTAAAAAGGAAATAACCTGAATGAATTTTTATAAATGTATTGCTACAGCCTCAATAATCTTCGTATCAATTAACACTTCAAATGCTCAAAATTTTCAATCATGCGAATCAAAACAACAAGAAATCGAAAGTAAATTAAAAATTGCAATACAACATAATAATACATACGAAATAAATGGTCTTAAAAAAGCACTAAAAGAAAATCAGATACATTGCAATAATGTGACATTAAAGCAAAAAACAGACACTAAAATCAAAGAAAAAGAAATTAAAATACAAAAACTTAAATCAGAAATACAACTAGAGCAAAAATCTGGAAATTTAAATAAGATTAAAAAGAAAGAACGTAAAATTGAAGCCTTAGAAAATGAAATAAAAACATTAAAATCTCAATAATTAAAAAGGGAAATTCAGTTCCTTTGAACTGAATTTCCAATATACCTTAAATATTTTCCTTATCTAAACTCATTTTTAAAGTAAAATATAAATATTCATAATCTTTACTTGTCGCTTCTTTCAATACTTTTTTAATTTTTCCATCATTCCAACCTTGATATTTAACTCTCGTTAAGAAGATAGAAATGAGAATAAATGCATGATCACCTTTCCTTAGATAAGTTCGATTATATTTTCGTTTAACCTTTGTGCTTGATTTTGACAAAACAATAATTACTTAAAAAAACTGGACGTTAAAGTTTAAAATTATTGATTATTATTTTCTTTACATCTTAAACATTTTGTTTATCATATAAAACAAAAATGCTAAATAATCAGAAAAATTCTATAAATATAAATACCTTACATTAAAACCATTAATCATACTACCATTTCAAATTAAGTAATCAATTGTTTAACTTCCAAACATAAATAAATATAGATGCTTTAATTTAGCGTAATTAATTGTTTTTAAAAAATATTGATCATCTAATAATAAAAACGGAGTCCTACTAGATGAGCTTTAAATTCCAGTCCATGATCTCAAAATTCTCAATAGTGGTTTTGGACTTCCGTAGTAAATCTTGCCCCCCTTTCCTTCAAAAATAAGGGAAATAATCTTTTTCGGTATATTATTATTTTCATACTAACCTTTGATTTTAATTCCAATAATTTTCGATTCCATAAAAATGATTTTGACCATTTGCAAAGTGCGTAGAATGATAAATTTTATGATGGCAGAACCCGCTATATCTAGAGAATTTTAACTACGCCATTAATCAGTATAGACGATGCTATCAGGTGTTATTTTATCTGTAATTACATAATCATATAGTTCGTCTTGCTTCAAGTTGTCCTTTTAAATTTCGCACACCTTGTATATTTTTCTTAACTTCAGAGCGTAAAACAATAATCACTTTAGTTAAATAGAGATAACCCACCTCTTTTACGACATCCCCTATCTTCATCTTATCAATAGCACGAGCAGATCATGCCATTTTCTTTTTGTTGCTAATTTCCGCACTCATCTTCGGATTCCTTTTTGTGAATCAGCCTCAATTTGTTAAGATGGCGACCGAGAGAAACCAATTTGTTTCCTCACACATTGTTGACTCAATTTTGGCACTAATAAAAGTACACTAAAGCGATGCTTTTTCCTTTGCTTAGGTCAGATTTGCACAGAAGTTGTTAGAATTGGTTAGATAGCCAAACTTTCAAAATAAACTTATTTATTATTTAAATTTAGAGATTTAACATACATGAATAGCATGGAAACAATGGCTGACTTATCCTCCCACACCCCTATGATGCAGCAGTGTTTTATATTTGATATTAAATAATTTTTTAAAAATTTATTCAAAAAGGTATACATAAAGGTACACTTAAGAAAAATTCACAATTTGTGTATTTAAATTTTCAGTTCGATAGAAGCGGTGTCCGTATAGCACTTGTTTTATACAGTCCAACCCCATCCAACATAAATTTATTTTTCAATAGCTTAACAAAATAACATTCCAACCACGTCTTGCCTAATCCGACTATTTCCAATATTCTATGGGGGTTATTATGTGGGACAAGAACAACCTTATGCCTAAGAAAGCAAAAGAACTATCTGCACTCAGTGTAGCAAAAATCAAAAAAATGGTAGGCACGCCGTAGGTGGTGTAGATGGCTTGCACCTACGTATTGTGAATGATTCGCGTGCTTGGATTTTACGTGTTGTTGTAGGACAGCGCTTTGATGAAAATGGTAAACAGCAAGTCCATCGCCGTGATATTGGTTTAGGCTCATACCCTGAGGTGTCACTTGCAGAGGCAAGAACAAAAGCGCAAGAAATGAAAGCTCAAATCCGAAATGGGATTGATCCAATCAAAAAAAAGCAAGATCAACTTCAAGCTTTACGTATTCAAAAAACTTCGTGATCGTACTTTTCGTGAATGTGCTCAAATTGTGATTGCTAATAAATCACGTGAGTTAAAAAATCAGAAGCATATTACTCAATGGTCAACTACATTAGAAACTTATATCTATCCTATTTTAGGTGACCGTGTGATTGGCTCTATTAATAAAGTCGATATTGCTAAGGTTTTAGAACCTATCTGGGCTGAGAAAAATGAAACGGCTTCGTGGCCGTATTGAAACTATTTTTGATTATGCCAAGGCTATGGAATATTTTGAAGGGGGGATAATCCTGCATAATGAAAAGGTAACTTAAAACCTATTCTAGGTAATTTAAAACAGGTATCACGCCCTCACCCTTCTTTACCTTATGATCAGGTTACTACATTCGTTCAACACCTTCGCGAGAAAGATGGTATTTCTACAAAAGCACTTGAATTTGCTATTTTAACAGCATGTCGCTCTGGTGAAATCTTTGGTGCAAGATGGCAAGAAATTGATTTTGAATCTAAAGTTTAGATCATCCCTAAAGAGCGTATGAAAGCGGATAAGGAACATCGTGTTCCATTATCCAAAGAAGCTATCACATTGCTTGAATCCATTAAACTGTATACCCAACCTCAGAATTTTATCTTCCCAGCTCCGCGTGGTGGTGGCATGCTTTCTGATATGTCACTAACAGCATTAATTAAGTGTATGCATGAACAAAAACTTAAAGAAAATAGATTATGCTATCTTGATCCTAAACAAAACCGAGTAATTACCACGCATGGCTTTCGCTCCACGTTCCGTGACTGGTCAGCAGACAAAACTGACTCCCCACGTGAGGTCTGTGAGCATGTATTAGCTCATAAACTACCAGATGAGGTAGAGGCTGCTTACCTTCGTGGAGCTTATCTCGAAAAACGTAAAGCATTAATGGCTGATTGGGCTAAATTTTGTAAAAATAAGTGACATAAACCAATGCTTCTACCTTAAAAGGCAGATGCATTGTTGATTTTATTGCATTTATAAATATTTAAACCAAAGCAAATAGACTTACTTACACCTGTGATAATCTTATTCCTAAAAAAGACTCACGGATCTAAAAATACGTTAGATTGTTCTCATGCTCTTTTTTGAAGTCGTGAGCAATCAAGGCTTCATTCATTATCTTATTTATCATTCAGCTGGGCCTCTGCATCTTCCTTGGTAATTATGCTGCAATGGTTTGATTAAAATTAAAATCAAAAACTTAATAAAATTAAAATAAATCTTGGTGCAATAAATGGCGTAAATTAATTTTTATCTGTTTGAGTATTTTATTTGATGATATCTGCAAGTAATCATATTTTAACAATTAATGAGACCATAAATGTGCTCAAAATATGTAATTCCCAGCCGAGAAATCTTGTCATTTTTATGGTTGATAATTTTGAAATTATAAATTAGTAAATTTTAATAGCCCTCATTAATTAAAGGACTAATGTACAAATCAGTAGTTCTTTGAGATTAACCTAGAAATAATTCTATTTTGTATCTAAGTTATTTTTGAAATATGGACCTAATAGAGTGTCCCAAGCATCAACTATTTGCTGGTATTCACGTAATGTCCTAAATTTTTTAATTAATCATTTAATCATAATTAAGTCTTAAGTATATAAATTTATAAATCTTTAAATCTTTAATTCTATTTTTTTATAATTAAAGCCCTCTAACTGAGGGTTTTATTTAACTCATCATTCAAAGCACTATAAATAAGAGATTTTATCAATCTTAAAAATTTTACCACTCAATGTACTTTGAAAAAACATTTCGAAGCTTGGTCGTATATCTTCGCCTTCAACTGTAATGTATTTTAAATTTGAAAAACATTGGGTATTGGCGAAATAGTTATCTACTGTTGCTTGGATGAGATATTTTATTCCAAACTGGTCTTTAACACTGATATTTTGTTTAAGCATTACGATATCCTAATAAAATTATGGTAGAAATAATGGATCTACCTAAGTATCCATTAGCTAATTGAGTCGTATTTAAATAACTCTATCATTTAATTTTAATAGTTGATTTATCGATGCATAGAAAGTACGTCCATCTAAATTTAAATCAACTTCAATTCCAGAAGAAAGCAGAACTCTTTTACCAACTTCAACTGTTTTGAAACCTTCACGTGTACTTTGTATTTTATTTAGAGGAATTAAAGACACAATAATTTCTGTACCATTTTTAGATTTTGCAATTAAATCACTTATTTTTAACAATTTACATCCTAATTTTAAACTTATCGACAATCTTAAAATTAATTTTAAGAGAAAATAAAAAGCACTATTTAGTGCTCTTATTTATTACTATCTATAATTACTTATACAGCAACAATATTTATAGCATTTGAGCCCTTTTGACCTTGTGCAATACTGAATTCAACAGGTTGCCCTTCAGCAAGCGTTTTGAAACCTGAGCTAGCGATTTCACTAAAATGAGCAAAAACATCTGGACCTGATTCTGGTTGAATAAAACCGAAACCTTTAGCTTCATTAAACCACTTAACAGTACCTTTCATGATATTTGAATTAGACATAATAAATCCTATTTTATAAAAATTTTAGTCAGTTTATTGACTATCTGTAACATCGAAATAATAAGAATGGAGCTTAAAATCTTAAAAAAACGAAGGATTATGACTAATACTGCGGGACTTAGAGAAGATTTACCAAACATGATTTTTTCTAGTTATGTTCATTGTATACCTAAAATTAAATTAATCAAGTTTTCTTATATATATATTTATTTTATTTATAAAAATCACTTTTAAATTCTAATTTACAAGAAAAATTAATCTAAAAAATCATTAATAAACTTGATCTTACATCTATTTTCTTTTTCGGAAAATAATTCATTTCATTTAATAACATTCCTAGATATAAATTTACGCAGAAGAATGTTACAATATAACATTTCTAAAATGAGTTCTTTATGACAAATCAATATATTAATAGAAATTTCTATGTTTTAATTTTGGTCTTATTTATATCAATTCTGACAACCAATGTAATTCATAATGATTTTTCTGATACTTTATTAATGGTAATAAACTGTTTTATAATTATAAAAATCTTACATGTGTTATCAATTCAAGTCTTAAAAACAATTTTTGAAATATGTAATCCTTAATTCTTTAAGGTTATATAATTTCTACAATACTCTTTTCTAATTTCATCAGTATTCATAAATTGATAATCAAACTTTTCATATCTAATTCGGTGTAAATAATCATTCTTATTTTGTTTAATGTCAGCCAACAAAAAGTCATTGAACGATTGATTTCTTAATCTTGGGAATACACTAATTCTCATAATTATCTCCTTTAAAAAATTTAGCTTCAGTCCAAAAAACTTCTATACATTGGATCTTCTTCAATGAAGAAAATGTCATCTGTTCCAATTTGAGCCCATTGATAAGTACCAAAGATTCGGCTCAACTTTTGATTGAATGAATTATATACATTAATCAAGTTAGATCGCTCATCATATTCCCCTATGTATTGGACGATAGGATATTGATGAAACTCTTCAAACATTTTATGTACTGTAACTTTTTTCATGCTCATTTTATAACTCCTTATGAATCAAAGGGGTATAAACCCCTTTGAGTACAAGATCATGCTTTTAAAAATATCATTTTGAGTTGGGAGCTTGTTGATGCTCTTTTGCATTATTATCTTGTTTAGGTTTAACACCAGCATTTTGCTGATCTTGATTACCTTGTTGCTGTTTTTGAGATTGATTACCTTTATCGCTATCAGGTTGCTTAGATGTTTGGTTATTTTGATCTGAACCTGGTTGATTTGTAGAATTAGACATAATAATTATCCTTTTTTTGTCATTAACATTAATGACAAGATCAGCATGTACCCTTATTTAAATAATAGATACAACTTATATGTATCGGCATATATTTAAATTTTAAAAAACTCCAACAATATTGTTTTATATGAAATTAATATTTTAACAATCACTTATATTAATATAAGTAGCTACAAGAAAAATATACCAACAACCTTGCAATATTTAAATCTTTAGCCAAATAAAAAAGCCCTTATACAAAAATATCAATAAACTCTAAAATATTAATTTTAATTATTTTAAAAATGAAAAATTTATTAAACTATTATTCCATAACAATAAAATATTATTCATATAAACATTATTTTCAAGTTCATCGAAAAGTGCTATTGAATAGCTTAAGTTTAAACTTTACTCCCATTAAACACAGGTCGAAAATTTAGCCTATTTAAAAAATAGGCAAGCATGTAGTATTGTATATTCTGAATTGGCTTTGTTGCACAAAGATTGAAAAGTTAATACTTACTCAAGTCACTCAAATCAAATTTAAGGCATAACTTGAGTATGAGGTCTGCCTAATTCGGTAAATTTATTCAATACCGCTACTCGCGCATGAATTTCATTGACCTGACTTTCAAAGTTTCTTGCACTCAGTTTGTCGCCAAGTAATTTGATGCAGTGCATCTTAGTTTCCACTAAACTTCTTCGGTAGTAGCCCGACCATTTTTTCCATATCGTCCAGCCTAAACGCTTTACTGTATCGAGTGGCGCATTACGTTCGATCGAACTTATTCGAGTATCTTTCCATGGTTTGCCATTCTTCCTTGGTGGATAATCGCATGTGCATTTCGATCTGCTACCAACTGGCGACACCGTTTCGTGTCATATGTTCCACCGGTATACACTGAATCGAGGTGTTCATCTTGTGGGATCTGATTCAATAAATCGCCAAGCACTTGTGAATCACCTACGTTATTTGTTGTTAGCTGAACTGCACGTATTTGTAGGGTTTTAGCGTCTATTGCAATATGTAATTTACGCCATTGTCGTCGATATTCAGGCTAATGTTTCTTACGTTTCCATTCTCCTTCACCTAAAAATTTCAAACCTGTAGAGTCAACTAATAGGTGAAGTCCATCACTGGTTTTTTGATAGCAAATGGCAATATTAATATGTTTTTGTCGTATACAAATCGTCGTGTAGTCTGGCGCAGTCCAACTCTACCTTTGCTAATGGAAGCAAAATTAATTCAAACTTAAGTGATCAGCCCCAAAATCCAGCTAAAGATGATGAAAAAGCTCCTAATAAAGAGCCACAGGATCAAAAAACAAATCAAGAAAAAAAAGATTTAATCACTAAATAGCTTAATAATTTTAAAAAAACCATTTTTATGGTTTTTCCATTATTTTGATATATATAAAAATAGTAATTCTAATTAACAATATCGACTAAAGAATTTTTAGCATCACTAACAAGTTTTAAAAGGTTATTTTTATTTTTCTTGAGAAATCTTAAAAACAGTAAAACCTAGTAAAAAGATACTAACGATTAATACAGCAATCAGAACTACTAACAATTTATTCTTATTCATTAGAGTATAACACTAATAAAATATTTTAATCTATTATTGCTCTCAATTTGAAAAAGAAGCAAACCAATTTTAATTTTCATGTTAATAGTGTTTTAAAATTCAAGAAAAACATCTAACTTCAAGTTGATTATCATCTTGGGTGACTTTTATTTTGATATTTTTATAAGTTCTTTTGCTGGGTTTCATTGATGAACCGACTACATCTTCAAAAAATTCACGGTCTTTCATAAGCTCGCTATATGATTTATAACCAATTAAAATTATTTTGGGAATTCTTTTAGTTTCAAACAATTTACTAAGAATATTATCAAGCTTTTTAACATTAATGATTGGCATATAAAAACCATGGAAGAAAACATAATTATCCATTAAATATCTAAATATGCAATGCTCAATAATTTCTCTCTTAATTAAATACGTAACATTCTATAATTTTGTAAACAGTCATAATTGATATATATCTTTTAAATATTATCTTTTCCGCAATTGAATGTGTGTCTCTTTAGATTCTTAAGCCACTGAGAATCAAGAGTAGTTCCAATTTGGAATGGATCAAATTCATCAATCTTATATCTATTGGCTGATTCTATTCATATTACGCTATAACGCATCTCGTTTGCATGATCATTTCGATCCATGCTCCAAGTTTATTAGCTAACTTACCACTGTGGCCACCAGACTATGATCCATCTTCAGTTTCGACAAAAATACTTTTATGCTCGATTATAAAAATTTTATCCTAAAAAAAAAAATAAATACTAAATTGCTGTATCAAGTGCTTCAAATTATTCACAGTATTCTTTCTAAAAAGTCTTGATTTGAACTTGCAATTGAGGCCCCGCAAACAAATAAAGACACTAATAGTAAGAACGCTTTGATATTTTTATAGTACGTAAACATATCTTTAGAATGTGTCACAAGTCTTAGGTCAAAAATCACCCTCTCGATAGAGGGGCTTATCTAGGTCCATCAAAAAATACTAAACACGGATTAAGTATTTCATTAAATATCTATTTAGATATTCTTAACAAAATTTTCATTAAATACAATCTATTTTTAATAAAATGTTTCATCTAATCCACAAAAAATACCCACGCTTTGGGGAAACGTGGGTATATAAACTTTTTAAATTATCTTCTTTACACTAATTATATGTGACTCAAGCAACAATATCAAGATATTACGCATAAATAATCACATATTTTTAAATTCCTTAAAACCCAAGTTCAAAACAGCAGTTATAACTATAAAAAACAAATGATTAGAAATATAGGCTTGGAAATCAAACTAATGTATTAGATAAACTACACCAATATTGTGCTTAAAAAATATATGCTCTAATTTTAAATACCACAACTAAAAATTAATTTTAGTATTACTTTTTTAAACAATTAGGTTCAAACTGAAGTAACCACCTCTAATAGAGAGGCTTACTAGAATCAATAAAAAAATACAAAAAAGGATGAAAGTATTTCCTCAAATAATAGTTTAGATATTCTTAACAATATTCACTTTAAATCCAACATACTTTTTCATAAAAATTGTTTGATAAAGTATATCTCTACAGACTTGCTTTGAAATAGAGTTCAATTACTAGAAAATTTCATTAAAAGACCAACAAGGTTATTAAAAATCAAATTTTAAACCGAAAACTTTCTTTAGATCTTTACATTAAAAATTAGCTTTGTCTGCTTTCTCTCGATTTAATTACTCTTATCATCCATAGACAACGTATGCTGATGATGTTTTTATCATCCTTAGATAGAGAAGTTTCATGACCTTTAATTTTTAATTTTCAACAACACTCTGACTAAACTAACTTAAAATTTATGATATGCACTTACCCCTAATGATGTATGCAACTAGAACTCTTGAACTTTAATTAAAATTGATTTATTTAAATTTTTTTTACATATTCAACTAAGAATATTCGGAAGTAAACACCTCTCTATTTCGAAATTATTTTAAGTTCTTTCTCAATAATTACATCTATATCATTGGTTAAAATTTCTCCTTCCTTATCAACATTACAATTAAGTAATTCGTGTTCATTGCCATCTTTATCAACTAAAAAGAGTTTATTTATATTGCATTTTTTATGCCTTTCTTTATTAGTGACACTAAACTTATTAGTATCATTTTAACTTCAACTTAACAATAAGAATTACATTTTATATGTACAGAAGAACTAGTACGCACTTATCGAGCTTTTAAATTTCAACCTCATCCAAGACGCCTTAAAGCATCTTTTTTTAAAAGCATTCTAGCATTTGTTTTTATTAGCTTGACTAGGATGGTAAAATCGTCCATTTCCATTAGGATCTAAAACGATACATATATTTTCCTATTCTTCTATAGGATTTTGACATCTATCCCTTACAGATTTGCTTATATAAAAAGCTCACTAAAAAGTGAGCTTTTTTAAACATTTCCATATTACTTATAAATCCAAACCTCAGATGGAGTACTCCCTATGAGATAAATCAGCAATGTAAGAACAACAAATATAAAGAAGAAAAGTGCAACGTTTATTGAGTCATACATAGTATTGTCACCCTTATTTTATTTTTTGTTCTTTTATTATACAGTAAAATTTAAAATCCTCAAATAGATCTGAATATTTCGTTTCCTGTTAAAAATACCCACGATAGTAAAAGTGGATAAAATACTTGCAAAATAATTGAATAAGAAACTTATACCCAAAAACAAATTTTCATGTACTTTCTTATTTTCACTAGTATTTCAAAAATTATGGCCCAATAACCATAAAAAATTAAGCTAAAAATTTATGTGAAATAGATCCATTTTTTGGTAATTTTAAAATAAACTCTCTTCAACAAATAAATCAGTTATAAGATCCGGATGAGCAGTTTTATACAAAATCAACTTTCTTTTTTCCATTTCTAAAAATAATTTTGGCTCTTTCGACCATGTTGTTTGTCCTGAATTAAGACCTGAATGATTCAAAGCCCAATCTGAAACATTTCCATATATAAACGTATTATCAGCAAAAACCCATTTTGCCTTAGCATCTCCACTTCTGGTAAAAACTTTATATGTTGGTAATGACCCAAATGTACTAATTTGTGTGTAACGGTATTTATAGATTTCAGACATACAATACAATACTTAAAAGATAGATAATTGTATCATCTTGTGTGCCCACTCTACTTAGCAGTTACAATCTAAATCATCAAAATT
>CAJPVJ010000476.1:0-24462 GCA_905397405.1 Oppiella nova
AAAATAATGACTAAACCTAAGGCGGATTCGGTAGACTCGGCTAAAAAAGCTGTGAACAACAGTGAAAAACACGGATTAGGTATTTGTTATAATGATATAACTACTTATCTGTAATTTTTCAGAGTTTGCTCGCTATAGTCACTTAATAAATTATTTAAAAACTATTTAGCACTTTCTATGAGTGATTATCTACAAACTCACTTAATGTGTATTTATTTTTAAAGCCTTTAATGAAGTAAATAATTGAATTGAAACTGATTTCATAGGAATCCCTGTGCGCTATGTTGTGGTCATTTTGTGCGCTTTTACTAATGGATTGTCATATACTATGAGAACAAATCTAAATCTAACGATCGTTGCAATGGTTAAGAGAAGTAATAGTACACACGCTTATGACACATGTGTAGCACCTGGACAATCGTTAGACAACTCAGTTGGTGTAAGCACTCATCCACTCGTTTAGAGTATTTATAAATTATTTTTAAATATACAAATATCTAAACTCAGGAAGTGGAGGGTGACTTTGAATGGACAGAATCTATGCAAGGTGTTATTCTGGGAGCCTATTATTACGGCTATATCGTGACCAATGCTTGCGGTGGACAGTTAGCTGACTGGATCGGTGCCCGATGGCTCGTTGGCGCCTCCGTATTAAGTTCGGGTGTATTGACACTAATAGTTCCCGTTTGTGCCAAATGGTCGGAATATACTGTTATTGTGATTCGTGTGATAACTGGTTTGGTTCAGGTATGCATTTCTCATCAGTTTTGTGAACGATGTTAAAGATTTGGTCGACAGTAGAGTATAATAGAGAGTAGAGAGAGAGAGAGAGAGAGAGATGTGGTTAGAATGAAATGAGTGTCTATTGTTGGCACAGCACTGACACTGTACTCACTGGCCATCCATGCGATGTCATACTCTATGTAGTGATACTGTAGTCATGTGTGTGCAGTAGGGATGGTGTGCTCTATTGCTGCACGTAATCCATCCATACTATCACAGGCCGGTAAGCATCCAAGTATACGTCCTGTGTCTGTGAACCTAACCCCTGTCCTCCTCGCAGTTTCCGCACTCCTTTCCGCTCTTCCCTTCCAAATGCAGTTTTGATTTTCTAGTATTGAATCGACTGTTGAGTTAGTTATGGCATAGAAAGCACAGGTAGAGAGAGACTATACACTGTAGTGACTCTGTACTGATTTAAGCGTTAAAGCCATGGCTTCGCAGGATTGCAGGATTCACGGAGTCCTGAGCCCTGAGCTGCGATCGAACGCAATATACAACACAATCACCACTTCCTCCCTGTCCTGTCCTCATCTCCACCCTAACACACAGTCGAAGGAAAGACACCATCGGCTCAGTAATAGTTATGCGTTCATAATATTTATTTAGTTTCGAGTGACAGATCTGAACCTACCTATGAATAAGTGCATCATTTGTGACGACAACCCAACCAATACTGCAATACCCGAAGCGGACATACAGTTGCATAGACCGTATGCCAACACTAATTGACTTAAAAAGTTATTAGAAATGCTTTTTACACCAAATTTGCTTCCAATGCCCGCTTCGATACACATCACACTTCTAGTGGATCACCACTTCTGTGATGTCTTGACCTCTAATCGCTATACCTCTATGTCATGCATAAGACATTTGCTGTCAGTCTATTGAAACTTAATTAACAAAAAGTTTTCTATCATTTTCCGCAAAATATCTAATTTTAAAAAATCTTTATATTCACTGTCTGTCTGACCACATCTTGCACTCACGTTTGCCGTCAATATTATTCATACCTAACACTAAAAACATCTTATAAATATATACCGGAGATATCATATTTGGCAAAAATATATTAAACCTAAATATTTTTAAAGGCTAAAAATTAAGTTTTGGCTAAAATTTTATTCTATACTATATAATAATTATGCAAATATTTTAACTTTAATATTTACGTAACGATTTACATAGAGCTTAAATAAGAATTCAATTTGAGAATAACTTTATAAACTTATGGTTGAAAACATTTTTTAATTATATATATATTTAAGAAAATGAAAAATGAGAAAATAATTGACAAAACATAACATTTTTGTTTAATATTTAATAATAATAAGCAATTAATAGCAATAATAATAATGATAATAATAATAATAATATTTATGATTTTTGTTTTGAAACTCAAACGATTACAACCAATAGTGAATTCGTTTCTAATTAATACTATATTTAAGTTAATATAATAATAATAATTAATAATAATAATAATAATAATGTTGTGCTGGAATTAGTTTACAGTAATATATGTACAAGAGATAGCAATCGGTAGTAATTTAGTATTTAAGTTAACACTGTATTAACGTCTGACACGTCAATCAATTGGTTTTTATTAATATAACTCACAATTTTAGGTATAATACTCTGTAGAACTTAAAACAATATGTTTTTTATCTTTAATACTGATTAGTACTGACACTCTATTAGATGTTATAACAGTTATGTTTGTGTGTAAAACAAATTTTTTAAATCATGTTTTCATTATTCAATTTTAGCTGCCATTAAGTCTTTCATTAAGAACTCATTAGAAATGTTTTTTACTTTATTGTAATCTTTTATAATTTATTTGTACTTTCATATAGTTTTCAATATATGGGGATATAATTTTCAAACCCGCAGTTAAATTGAGTTTGAAATTTGAAAAATACCAAAAGTCTTCATTTCTTCCGTTTTTTAAAAAGCGTACAATTTTTCAACAGTTTTGTTATGTTTTCAATTTTATTGTTTTAAAATATAATATATTATATGACATTATATTAATACAAAAGATCAACGCTATTATGTGTAAGCGTTGGTAATGAAAATTGTTTGGATTTTTTGTTTTGTTTGAAAGTTGTTTGAATTAATACTTTTTGAGGTATTATAACAATAATTTATTCGCAGCTTTGGTTATAATGTTTTCACTTTTTACACACATTTCGCATAATGTAATGTTATGTTCGGGGTGTTTGTGGTGTTTGTCTAATCATAATTCATATTACAATTGAATGTTTTTATTACATAATTATGAGACCCTGTGTTTGAAAGGCTGAGGCAGAATCAGAGTGTTTAACAAAAACAAGTCAAGCGTATGGCCTAATCACTGTAATTGTCTTATGTTTGAGCTCTTGTAGGTCTAGTGGGTCGACACGCCATGCAATTCTCAAAACCAATACATATATGTATGTCTTGTATGTCTTGCATGTAGTTCTCGTACTAATACTGACAGACCTGACAGAGTTGGCAGAGTTGACGGGCCTCACAGACCTGACAGAGCTCTCACACTAATCGCTGTAATCGAGGCAAAAGTGGCGCAAATTAATAAGGAAATTGCTTTTCATAGCCTTTCCACACACTCTTGATTTGAAATGAAAAAATCTAATGTTTTATATCTCATATCAATTATAAAACAAACGTTCGGTTTAATTGTTTCTTAGATTTAGCTTAAAAACTGAGTTCAGGAAAAAATATATATTGTATTATAAGTCGGAATAATTGAGAGATTACTTGAATTGATTTGTTTTTTTATCTACAAATTTGCTTTTTTGCTGATTTCAGGTAATTATTGAGCCCCAGAAGTCACAAGTATATGAGCTTCAAGTGATATAATGCTATTTAAATACAAATTTGTGTTTTCTTTAGCAGCTGTTTCTCTAATCGATTAAATATTGTCATAAAATAGGAGTTTGAATCCGATTGTAATTTACTTACATTGTGGAGATGTGATTAGGTTTTAGTTTTAAGCGCACGTCTATATTATGTAATGTATATATTATAATACAATTGTGAGCACAACATACACACAAAGCGTACAGAATTACTGTTAGAGTAGTGTCTGTTGTAGGTATCATGAGTTGCATCTGATTCTCATGTCTTACAAATGAATACAAACAGAATTAAAGTCATTGTCTTTTGAAGTCTTTGAGAAATGGAAAATTTGTACAATTGATGAGAGTTTGAGTCTTTGATTGGTTGCAAATATGTTGAATATATTGAATAAAATTACACTAAATCTCAATAAGTCCTACATATGTGATAACGGCATCGGAGGCTCTCCTGTGGACGCGTAGTGCGACTGCATTTGTAGCCGACTTTGCACAGCGTTGGGGTCGGTATCACCCGGTGGTAAATACATGCTAATCATGTCCCTTAAGTCATGTCCAGAATTACAGGGACCTCTTCGGGCGGCCGCAGCCACGGCGGCCGCCATCGCGTTGGGAGAACTGCCGCTATGGCCAGAGGACTCGGACTTTATTGAAGAGCCCGTCCCAGACATAGGACTGGCCGATGAACCCATTGTCGAGTAGGCGGATGACACGGGCATCGATGAATAGCTGGACGAGCCATTCATGTATGGCATTGCCATCGAACCGGTGGTCATCGGCGTATGGATCTGTGACATGTCGTACCGGCCGTAGAGACCGCTGTTGGCAGCCATAGTTGCCTGACCATAGCTGGCGGCGGCGTGTTGTTGGTACGCCTCGTGCATAGCCATACTTGGGTACCCATTAGGCATATAGCCGTTCATCTGATACATATCGCGGCTGACCTGTTGTACGGCTGCCGCTGCAGCCGCGGCCGCCGACGATCGGCTTGGGTCGGCCGACATACCGCCTAAACTTCCAGCCAAAGGATATTTCTCCTTCTTCATCAAAGTCTTGGTCTTTCTCCGGGGTCTGTATTTGTAATCCGGGTGCTCCTTCATGTGCACAGCTCTCAGTCTCTTTGCCTCATCAATGAAGGGTCTCTTCTCCACTTCGGACAACAGTTTCCATTCAGCGCCCAATCTTTTGCTTATTTCCGAGTTATGCATCTTTGGGTTCTCCTGAGCCATCTGTTCCCGCAATCAAACAATACATTTGTTAGACATCTACTCAATGGTCACAATCTTCTCTAAACTGATTTCATAGTCTATGAAAACGTAATCATCTCTGCATTCCTACAGTTTTCATGCAAATTCTTGACACTCTGTGATACAGTCTTACAGAATGAGGTAATACTGTATAAGAATCAAGAGCTGAAGCCTACATTGAATTGAGTGCTAAGAATACCTATACTAATGGCTAATATGATAATAGAGAGGAATGGGAGAGAAATGGTTGTGACAAATGGTCTTACTTTTCTGCGTTGTCCGCGACTCCAAACCATGAATGCATTCATCGGTCTCTTGACTCTATCGATCTCTTTCTTGTTGATGGAGTTGTTGCCGGAATTGTGTGAGTTTTGTGGCCCAGTGTTGCTATGATTGCTGTTTCCTGAGTTCGAGTTAGTCGAGTGATGGTGCGATTGGGAGGTGGGTGTGGATGTGGGGGTCGGGGGTGTCATGACTGACAGTGGTGTTTGTGGTGTGTGGTGGTGATGGTGGTGGTGGTGATGGCCAAAAGCCGATGCTTTGAGATCGTGTTCCATGGCGTGATGGGTGGCCGTCGGTGTCATCAGACTGAACGGTGCGTAAGGGGAGGGGTAGTCGCGGTCTAAGCCGGCCATCTGGGCGGCAGCCGCTGTGGGGTGGTATAGGGCCGTCGTGTTGGCTGTGGGACTAGGACTCGGTGGTGATGAATAGGTCGGCGATAACACTGCACTGCCACCAGTGCTGCACAGACTACACAAACACTGATAACTGTGGCGATCAATGTTTTACTTGCGATCGGGTCTCACAACTGATTCTTACAGTTAGCCAAAAGTTAGGCAAAAGTTAGGCAAAGTTAGGCAAAGTTAGGCAAAGTTAGGCAAAGTTAGCCAAAAGTTAGCCAAAGTTTTGCTCCAACTTTGATGTATAAGTTATAACTTATAAGTATCGGTGCGTTAAGTATGGGATAGTTTTTGGGATGCGAACCAAAGTGAATGGAGTGGCGAACAGATAATTGTGGTGACAATTAGTGTTCAGATGATCACTGGATCGGACGTCGACGGAAACCAGGGAGCGCTGTCTCGCCCACAGTTAGCATTGATTGCATCGATGGTATTGATGTAGTAATGCACTGAAGGTCTGAAGGACTGAAGGGTTTGTGTCACACAATGACAGACACTATGGTTACAAAAGCGCTGTTCAATAGACTTGAATAGCGTTGAGATTTTCAGTACACATAAGAATAGGACTGAGAAATACAGTACAGATGCGTCTGTCGTGGAGAAGCACTTGTGAGAGTACTGGCAAACTTGAGGCCAAACTAAACCATTATTGATTGCCAGAGCTCCACATCCCGACCCCAGCAGCCAATCGCATACATCCCGGTCTAAACGCAGTGCCATTCGCCGGCACAGGCGCTGACGTGATGGTTGTGGGGGTCGACACAGCGCTCGCTCTGTGCTCCCAGTGCTGGCATCCACTCTTCGGGCACCTCCTACTCCACTCGCATCACAATCGCAATGCATTCCCTGAGGCTCTCTCAGTAAAGCTGGTTTTGAACGCAGAATACAGTTCCACAAAAAACCAGAATTGCCAACATATGCCAACTTACCTCTCTGTGGCAACTGTCCATATAATCATTCACAGCACATCCAATGCATCAACATATCCAACATATCATACATATCCAGCACATACACCTCACCAGAAGGTATATTTGATCTAAACCTCTGCATCACTATATCTATATCTATACGACTCCACTGTATTTCAGCTGATTATCCAATTCTATACAATTGAATACATACTCAAAGTTAATGCACTCACAAAATGCCAATTAATATGACTATTAAAATATACATATCTTTACAGAATAGCATACTATTTGAAACCCAATACAATCAGAGTATTTAATGATTATAAGTAAAATTCAAATTAAAATCTAATTTAAAAGTGAGAGTCGTTTTGTTTGTAATGAAATCAATGGCAGATAAATACAAATACCACAAAAAGTACAATAAATAAAATGTAAACACATTAAAAAGTATTTAAAGAATTTATTTGTAAAATTCATTGATAAAAAACAATAACAAGTATTTGTTTAAAAGCGTTTATGAATAGTTGTTGGAATACAAAGTATTTAATTGTTCACATAATTTGTATTGTGTTTCAATAAAAGACATATTGTATGGAACTGTTATGAATAATATTTGTAAAAATATTTCTAAACGGTTAACAAAAGTATTATAACTAATAAGAGTTGATAATAATATAATTTACATTATATTTAAGAATATGATTATTGAACACAATATGCACCCGAAGTTAAGTGTATTCTGTATTCAATACAATACTTATTTGACGAGAGTGTCAATCGAGTGGTGAGTTTTATATGCACTTCAATTGAATGCATTATATTATATTCAATGTATACTATTATTACATTATATTTATTATGATTATAGTTAGGGCTAACTATAACTCCGTGTCTAATCCACAGTAAAAAACGTATTCTTTCATTGAATTGTATGGTTAAAAGTCAGAGCAAACTTTGTTACTATTGTAATGTTAACAGAATAGGAACACAAAGAGCACCAAAAACCATCATTTGAGGCATTTGAGGGTCTGTCCATGTTTTAGATATTCTTCTAAATAGCAAATCAGTCGCTTATATTCAACAATATATTTATTGTACATTACATTGAATACAAAATACACAAAACCATATCGTATTAAGAGTACATTGTGTCTCATAGAAAGGCATAGTTAGTAATTCCCATTATATCCTACAGTCCTTATAGTCCTTATAGTCAGTCCTATTGACCACAATGTATACGAAGAGATCAAAACCCCATATAAAGGTAATAAGAGACTCACTGTTCAATTGATAATAATAGTTAAGTTAAGGCACTTTTGCCGTTTTGTCACCATTCAAAACACACACTCTATTGCCTTCCAATACCTAACACTACCATTCCTTACACTACCATTCCTTACACTACCATTCCTCTGCTCTTCCATTGATTCCATTGCCAACACATTTGACTCTTCACTTTCCCAATCAAATGACATCAACAATGCTCTCTTAGTAACCATTCAACACAATTTGGTTCAATATCACTGCAAATTTCTATCAATTTATTTAAAATTCATACGCTTTGGTCACCAACTATGCTCTCTTAGTAACCATTCAACACAATTTGGTTCAATATCACTGCAAATTTCTATCAATTTTTTCAATTTTATTTCTCATACAAAAGCTTTTCTCAGTTTTGAGTAAAGGATTTGTATTTATGTCAGAATCAAATGCGGAAAATTATGCAAAAAAAATTTGATCGATTACTCGTTTACCCATTTTTTGTCATTATAACTGAAATGAGAATAAATTCGTTTAACCTGTAATTAGTTTTCAAAAACAATTGTGTTTTTATTAAATAAATTGATAGAAATTTGCAGTGATATTGAACCAAATTGTGTTGAATGGTTACTAAGAGAGCATAGTTGGTGACCAAAGCGTATGAATGTAAACCAGTTTGAGTCTCATATACTCTACAATCTGTATGTATGATAGAGTGTGAGGTTGTAGTGGTTGTAGTGGTTGTTGGGAACAATTAGGTCCATCTCTCAGGTCTATTTGGCAGAAATTGTTTGCTGTTTGCGCTCTCATACTATGAATGTTAAGCATTTGGATTAAATGTAGGAAACCTTGAGTTCTTTGTAACTAAAAAATTAGTAAAAGATTTATTGGTCAGTCGTGTTGGTTAGGAATGGCCGCAGGGTATGACTGGTTTGGCCAGAATATGAATGGAAAGAGTAAGCACTGGGCACTAGGAGTAGGTATTTGTGTAAAATAGTGAATGAAAAGGTGTGGTATTTAGAGCTACGACTTCGTGAACTCATGCCGTGTTTTCTGACAGTTTCTCAATTGAACGGAAGTTTTGTATCATTGGTTTGTATTGGAAGTAAAGGCATAAGAAAAATGATGTGAGAGATGAGACAATTCACAAATCGGGTATCAGTCGTGTTGGTTAGGAATGGCCGCAGGGTATGACTGGTTTGGCCAGAATATGAATGGAAAGAGTAAGCACTGGGCACTAGGAGTAGGTATTTGTGTAAAATAGTGAATGAAAAGGTGTGGTATTCGTGAACTCATGCCGTGTTTTCTGACAGTTTCTCAATTGAACGGAAGTTTTGTATCATTGGTTTGTATTGGAAGTAAAGGCATAAGAAAAATGATGTGAGAGATGAGACAATTCACAAATCGGGTTAACGTAGAGGTTGATGGTTGTGTACCGGTGCTGTCCCGCTGCCTGTTTGCCACCTCTGATAAATAGTGACCAAATTCTTGAGTGTACTGCCAATTAAGGCTACCAGTGCTCCAGTGGTTCAGTACTTGAGTGAGTGCTCCGATTCTGTGCCGCATTCGAGAGTGGAGTTTGAGTTACAATTCTGTTGTGCGATAAAAATAATGAGTTTCTGTAGTCTATTGTATTTGAATGTATTGACTGACATTAAAATCAGTCATTTATTAAAGTGTAAAACATTTTCGAAATGAATTTTTATTAAAAGAAAGACAAAATAAATGAAAAACAAATTACAATAATTATTGTTTTTGTATGCGATTTGATGGTTAATAATTAAGTAATAAATTGAATGACATATTCTTCTGGTAATGCAATCTATAATTTGAGTCATCATTTAATGATGCGTACAGTCGTTACCAACAGAAATGCTTTTGAAGGCAACAAAAAATGTCTCTTAAGTTGTATTCCTTAATAACACGACTACTGAACACAACTAAAGAATAGGAAAAGAACTTAATTTTCTTTTTTCACTCAAAAGAAGCCGAGAGAAGAGTATTACTCTTGTTATGGAATAGAGTACAGAAGTAGAGGACTACTGGACTGGACGGCCAGTACTGTACAGTACAGGAGCTGCGGAGCAGAGATGTAAATAGATTGCAGATCTACTGTACTTTATGTGCTCCTGAATAAGAGGGTCACAATCGTATATAACAGGCATTAATTCATAATGCATTCAAGAATAGGGATTATAAAGAGGGGACAGTCATCTGAATGTCGCGTTCCCAAGCACTGCATTACTCTTACAGTTGAGTACAACACATCTACTCAACATTCTGTCCTATGGATCACCAAAGAACTGGAGAGAGAGAGAGAGAGAGAGGGAGAGAGAGAGAGACCAAATTGGAGTGAATCGCACCCCTGCTATGCAATTGCCTGCTCTTCACAAGAGAAATGAGAAAAAGTGTGAACACAAGAGGGGAAGGATCGGGGATGAGAGCCGTTGACGAATTCCTGAGCGCCGTATTCTCGCACACCTGGATTTGGTCGGGAATATAATAATAGAAAGTTTTGAATGCAATTCATGCGTATATGTGAGACATACTATAGCGATGCTGTCAAATAAACCGGACTCGACTCAGGCTAAGGCCAACTGTGGACATCATACACAATACGACACAACCGTTCACATTAGACATACTAAATAACAAATCTACTCAATGCCCAGCACTGACAGCACTGCCAACACTGAACACTACAATACCAAACCTAACCATTGCTCACAACATCGGCTACCGATTCACTACTGGTATGCATTCGCCACTGGAGTTTCATAACAACCAAAATATCGCAAATATATTGCACTATATTTACAATCACTTCTCATCTCTTCTTACTTTTACTCAAAACAAAATATTTCTTCTCATTTATTAACTATACTTTATTTATAACTCAATTTCTCTCTCAATCCACTGTTTCCCAGTGCACTCTCAACAGCCGTCCACTGAAACCATTAATAAAAAGGATAGAATTGTTAAGTTTAACGATTAACCAAAAAATAAATGATATGAACGACAGTTTAAACACAAAACCAATTTCTGGTAACAATAATGACAAGAGATAACGAAAATGCTGGAGAGAGTGAGAGAGGAAAGGGATAATTTGACCCCTACTGGTCAGGCTGTAGTGGTGGTGGTGTTGGTCGCACTCCTCTGCAGGAGATGAGCCAAAGCTGACCATTAGTGAACAATTGGCCCATTAGACAGGGGGGACAGGGGGGTCATTAGACAATAGGCTTGTATAATAAGCGTCAATACAAGTGTTGTTCAAAGAAAACAGCATTAGTTTGAGATGTAATAGCACTCAATGTTTTATTGGACCTCATCTCACGTCCACTTACGACCAATACTTTATAATATATGTTATTAAACATCCAAATAAATGCCTCAAATATGTGTTGAAATAAATCAATAAAATGAAAATACTATATAAATTGGATAGAATTTAATTTGTGTATAAAACACAAAATTAAATGCGAGTGAAATTAAAAAGTGTGGGACTTGTGAGTGACAAACAACAGGAGATCAGGTTTTATGCATTTATCTCATGTGACTTGAGCTCATCCATCACACGACCGACCGATCGAACAGAGATTGGAGTTTGACTTACATTCGCGAAAGTGTTGTAATGTATATCATATCAACACCAGAATAGATAGCAATGAACAAAGTTTTTATCATTCAATACTGTATAACGCATAGCGAGATACCCAAACATTATAAACCCTACTACGCGTCGACTACTGTGCATTGAACACCGGCATATACTGGCGATATGTTAAGTTGCTTGAGGACATTAAAATATTTTCAATCAATCATGATTAAGGACAACTCGAGTCAAACTTAACTTATTTATGGCTAAAAAGTTAAAAATTAGATTTTAGTTGAGAAGGCGCTTAAGTGAAGGAATAGTGGAAAATAGAGGTAAATATATGAGACATACTATGAGCTCATCCACTATATCCACTATTAAGGCACGGTATATACTATTAGTTATACTTGTGTTCTTGTGGCGAGCCATCAAATTTCAAATTGAAAAACATATTTAAATTAAAATACACACTGAGAGCCCCTACACAACACTATATTCATATAGTACTCAATAGTAGTTCTATGTGTGACCTTATTATTAGTTCAGACAGAATTGAATTTCAATTTTCACTTATTTCCAAATAATACTCCACAAGACATACCATTAGGTTGGACTCAAATTTCAAATTTAAAAGCTTTTATCTGAAAACTTCATAACATTTATATTTAGTTTAATTTATATTTTGCTAAAAATAAAATAAAAATAACATATAATGTGTATTTAGTAATACTTCATACACTATATTAATTTCAAATTAAATTCAATAGGAATGAGATATTTTGTTTACAATTTGCTCTGCAAGAGAGAGAGAGAGAGAGAGAGAGAGAGAGAGAGAGAGAGAGAGAGAGAGATGAGGAGAGCGATGAGGAGAGCATCTCTTTGAGAGACTTCCCTTTCCTGTATCAGAGAAGCATTTGTTAGATGGTATGGTATGTATGGATGTATTGGATGTACAGCTCATTGAATCATTTGACGGAAAACGTCTCCGGCAAGAGACCAATGCATCATTGCTGCCATCACTGCCATCATTGGACGGGTAGATCAGTGGAAATACTGTTAAGTTAGCATTGATTTGTTCAGCGCCAACATTATTAGAGATTCAATAAAATATAGCATTTCTTGAAACAGCAAATGACTCGGTTTTAGAGAAAACATTGCATTGAATGAAATAAAATAAAAAGTATTTCTCATAAAAAGCAGAGATTTTAGGCCTATATTATAGCTCCAACAAGGAATTGAACGTTTTTAGAGCCATTAAGTTGACACTGTGTTGGTTGTGAACTGTTGGCTCTGATGGCTGTGACAGTGCCTCAGTCTCTCGATCCTTTCGTCTAATAGTGTATATGAGAGCAAATGAAATGTCTGTTTTGGTCGATCTCCTAATCCAGTAGTGACTGACTCTCACTCCCGAATCGTTGCTAATATTGTTCTCACATCTGCTTTGGCTTTCATACTATTGATGGAGAAATGGGTTGTGTATAGCCGTGGATACAGTATATGGAGAGAGCGTACAGTGGAGCTCCATACAGCACTGGTAGTACAGCACTGGTAGTACAGTATATTCACACCACAACATATCATAGCGTACTGGAGTCTGTAGTATAGCGGGAAGACAGCTGTATATTAAGTCAATGATTGGTAGCAAATAGTGAATAGAGAATCATTAGAAGAGTCAGTCGAGAGATATTGGAGTAAAGACTGATTAAACGATTCGTTTCGCTCAACCAATATTACACTCAAATGTATTATTACATGAGTTTTACTCAGATTTCAAATTATCCAACGATTGTCAGACAAATCAAAGTGAACTCCAAATTAAAGACAAAATTCAATTTCAAACAACTAATGATTTAACATAAAAACAAGACTTTTTGATGTTTCTCTTATGAATGAAGGCTCCAAATGAAGACTAAAGTGATTTCAAACTGACTTTTATAATATTTCGTCCCAAAGGATAGCATTGAATGCAATAGCGCTTTGAAACAATATGAAAGGGACTGAACTTAAGTACAGTTATTCAGTATATAAAGGCTCTCCTCATCTGATAAGACTTGTATAGAAGTACTCTTCCTTTCATCGAAATAAAAGCAAAGATATTTCTTTAGAAACACTCTTTCATTGCTTTAATAGTAAATAATGTTTTATGAAATGATATTATATTATGCGCAGAACCTAACCCTACGTACACTACCAGTAAACAGTACTGTCAATGAATGGCAATGTATGCCAATTGTATGCCAAACACTTCACTATTTCAATCCATGTCTTCACAACTCTATTCATTTAATTCCAATTATAGCCGAACATAGACTTGATTTCTATTTATACTTATAACATAACATCGACCACTAATTCTGTTACACCCTATCCTTAATATTCATCCCTTCTCTCTCTCTCTCTCTCTCTCTCTCTCTCTCTCTCTCTCTTCCCTCACTTTCTCACTCCTCTTATTCTGTCTATATTTCTGTAGTAAAATGCAAATTATAAATAGTTTATAAGTCATATAATAGTCGTAGAGTACTATAATAAAACTATCTATATATATGTATATTCTGATGTATATATAGTACAGTAGTGGTGAATATCATAGCTGACATGAATTTTGCAAATATAAATGAATTCCATTTAATGGCATAAAAACAATTTTTCAAAAAATGAAATGCAGGGAGAAATGGATGATTCAAATTGCTGTGCATTACTGTTCATATAATGTGAACAGAATTATGTTTATCACAAGAGTAGTGAAGCCCTAAAGTATTTGCAAACTATGAGAGTATGAGTCCTCAAACCATATCAATAAGAGAATCAACTTTTCTATGGATTTATATGAGTTGGGCTTCCGTTTAGTTATGCATTCAAACACGTCCTTTGGATTACCAATTGAATGCCATTTCACTAAACATTTATTTAGTTTTCAAAAAATATATACACGACAATATTTACAACAAATTATCAAAATAATAAAGCGTTAAGTTTGAAAATTATTTTTCAAATATTTCATTTTGTATTAATTTCAAGTTTATTAATACAAAGAAACTTGGGTTTAATATTGAAATTAGGCATTCATTTAAAAGGGAGCTCAAACATGAATTCATTTAGTGGCTTGGAAAATATTTGTTTCAATGATTGTATTGTGGAGTTTGAAAATAATTATTATTTTATGTCATTGTAGTTATAGCTAACTCTTGCAATGGTATACTTGTCGTAGTATTGAGTGCATCGATAACTGGATTGAAATTGTATGGAGTGAACAGTCAATAGTAATAGTGAATAGAGAACAGGAATCAGTGCCACTGATTCACAACACAAGCCCCGTCTGTGTCTCATATCTCAAAGTCTTCAACTAATGTCTATGTGGTGGCAGAACCCCAGTTCCCCTTATCAGCACAAAATGTACTTTAATAATGTGTATGTTCTCTATGTATCCGTTCTGTTCATAGATTGGATGAGAGAGAGAGAGAGAGAGAGAGACTGATACAAACCCAAAGACTTATAAAACAGACATATATTGGAGAGAATACTGTTGTGTATAACATAATGTATTAATACAATGAAAGCAACTTATATTACTTATTATGAGATATACGACCAGTTTATTCAGTATTCTGTGTTCTGTTATATATAGAGAATAAAAGCAAACTTCAGTTTCTATTATCTTATATATTATATAATATTAATTTAAAAATCTATTTAATATTTGTTGTTATATAGCAATGAAGAGCTCATTATTAAATAGTTTGTTTTGTCTTTTATTTGATTGTTTGTGGAGTGAATGCAATAATTACTTTGAATATTAATTATTGTAAATTCATAAATTGATTCAATTATCGCATACAGCAGTCTTATTAAGTATAACATTGTATACATTGTAGATACAGACACATACAATATATTAATACTGTAGAGTAGAGTACATAGAGTACAGTAAAATGTTTGAGTAAACGGCAAAATATTTTTGAAGTCAAAATCTAGTGAATTGATTGATAAGATTATGGGCTTAAATGCATTTAATGAAACACCGTTTCAAATGCGATTCTAGTGTCGGCTCTTAATCAATGAAATTAGCGGTGATTTGTGTTAAACACGAGAGAAGAGAGACGCCAGAGAGGGAGACAGGACTTGATATGACACCCAAATTAATTAGAGGCAGACATGGCATGACACCTATGATGCCAGCGCTCGGGTCAACTCGATTGTGCTCATCAAATAAGATGGATTGCAATGTTGTGGGGATAAGCCTTATGTCTAATGTTATGTCACGATCGCTATAAACACCACTACATGTCTCAGCATTAGGTTTGGCCACAATATAGATGTCGAGGCGAGGGAGATATGTGCGCCAGATATGAGCCAAACACCAGTTCCTGCAATGCCTGTGCTCTGCTGTGCATCACTTTAAATGAGTTCAACTCTACTCTCTATTATACTCTACTGTCGACCAAATCTTTAACATCGTTCACAAAACTGATGAGAAAAATAAAATTAAATAAAAAGCAAAACCTATCAGATATTGAATCGTATTATTAAATCAGTTGTCGCTTACAGTTTAAAGCACTGATAATAGTATGTAGTTTTGGTCTAATCAAACACATATGTGTTTTATTCATCACTGTATGGCTGATCAAGTTTAGGGACATTAATGAATACGGCATCGGATCGAGTGGTTTACGAGAACTGAACTCATGTATGCTATTTGTGCGGAATATTATGCATAGAGTTAGGGAAGAGTAGGTGAGAGGGATAGGGAGGGCGAGAGAGACCACAAAAATGTACGCATCGGTGCTGATGGCGATAAAGCACAGCTAAATTATGGGCAAATAATACTGTATTACTTTATATGCTCTCTCAGTGCACACATACTCCTTGAGCAGAATGGCATTTTTAATAATATAAATCTCCAATAGTAGTCACATTTAGGCAAAATTTAGTCGAAAAAATTTAAAATTTATTTTATTTCTATTTTGTGGATGCATTGGAAGCAGTATTTCACACAAAAAAGTACTTCAATATAATATAATAGTTTATTGTGGGCTCTGGTTATAAAATGTGTTACTTGTGTGCTATAGCTCTGAATGTATTCAATAAGCTATGAATGATAGCTAAAAAATTCACAATATATATGAAAAAGAGCCAAATTGAGAGGGAAGGAGAGAGAGAGAGAGAGAGAGAGAGAGAGAGAGAGACAAAAACTTCAGTCATTCGTGACATATATACTTCCATAGCTGTAAATGTATGCTATAATTGTGATGCCAACCGATGCCAACATCACAACATCATTGCACACAACAACACAACATAACTATTGATTAAAATAGTAATAATAATAATAAAATTGAAGACAATAGACAAACAGTTGGAATGAAGGAAAGCCATGTTTGGGGAAAGGGAGCAATCATTTCACAGATGCTGTGCTCTGATCCACAAATCAGTTGCAAAGCTTTCGGTTTATTGAAAAATGTTTTGATTTTTGAATGAATGCAATAAATTATGACTTTCCATCGGTTTCCGTTTCAAATTAACCACTCTTTATGTCATTCAATCGACAAACCATTAATACATTAAACACTTATTTTTATCACAAATCAATAAACAATTTCCAAATATTGTGTAATAAATGAGAAATGTTTGTATTATTTTGTGATAAATTCTCTATGAATTGATTTTTGTCTAATATTTCATGCTAACATTAAATGGCTTTTAAATTCTTCGAGTTAATGATATTTTAATGATTAAGACTTGGCAGAGATTTTTGTACTCAAATGAGTAAGTTTGTCATAAATTAAAGAATTTATTTAAGGAATAAAAATAATTATTAATAAACAGTAACTCATAATAATAATGAGGATTTCAATTAAATGCTAACAATAGAGAGAAGAGTAAGTAATTATAGAAATTGCAATCAAAGAAATATAAGTTAATTAAAGTGAGAGATAGTGCACAAGAATCTGTTGTCCTAATTATCATTTTGATTATAATGAGAACTATTTGAATGCTATATATTATACATGTATATTATATATGGCTATAACTATAATATTCAAAATGATATAATGGTATGAGTGGCACAACAATCACACGTTAATCATTATTTTTTCAAAGAACTCTTTATACGAACTGATCCACAATTGAGATAAGATTCACTTGTCTTCCACTGCATAATACAGTGTTGGAGAGGATTGCCTGCACAGACCTACCAGTGCTGCAAACATGTATTCTCTCTCATTTACCATTAGCTTTTCTATTACTGCAATCTCAGCAGCATTGGGAACACCATTACAGCCATATTAAGCACACAAATAGTGAGCTCAAGTCTGCACTGAATTTGTGGTGCAATTGCCTCAGCTTTTGGTCGTTGAGTTCAATTCACGGCTCAATACACACCGCCTTATTGAGAGCCTATTAGCCATCTTTTCACAGGACTATTATCATACAAAGTCAGACATAATTTTAATTTATACTCAAATTGTGAATCACTGCAAACATATAGCTTCCCATTAAATATTATTAGAGCCAATCTCGACAACCTATGCATTCTCTACGCAAATATAGCTTATATTATACGATATATAATATAATACAGTTATGAAGAGCAGTGAACAGCCAATTGAAGCACTTCCTGGAGGTTGAGATCTATTATTAAAGAATAAGGAGCTAAGAGTCTAACAAATCTAACAAATCTAGCAAATTGCAATTTTTAACAAATAGCCATCAATTGTGAAAAACACGTTACCCTTAATGATGAATGATTGGAGCTTTTATTCTAATTACTATTGCAGTGACAATAGCCTAACAACTACTCCACTCTGTACTACACTACTCTATACTCTACCCATAATTTGTTACATTACTCTCTATTTTTTAGTCAATAACTACGAGAACCACCACAACTACCAGTGCTTCCATTTCACACCATAACCACAAAATTACTGCTCTAATCATTGCTCATAATATGAGTTAAAATCTCTGAATAACACCAACTCCTCAATGGGTATCAGAATTGTCAATAAATGGGAAAAACTTGACTCCAAATGCAAGTGAGAATAGATTGCAATTTAAATGTACGGGACGTTTGCGTGAGTGACAGACACTGGTTGTGATGCCAGTGCCCAATGTGTGGCTAATGTGCGGCCGATTGTGTCAAATATGTGAAGTTTGTTTCGTCACCACCTGTTCGCCAAACCAGTGCTAAACTATGCAAAACATGATTAATACAGAAAACACAGACAGTATTGCAAACAAATGCCAAATCCATTGCATATGAATCGCACGCATATATTGACAGCGATTGCAGTGAAGTGCGGATGCATTGGAAATGAAGCGTAGATTGACTTCAATATCACTAATATTCATATAATTATTACAATCAAAACCCAACGAAATTCATAGCATTATTCAGTTTTTTATTTCATTTAATATTAATATAAACTTAATTCAAAAATATTGAACGCACAGGAAGTGGATGTTTGAGTGAACGGTTAATATTTTGACTTTTCTAACAATCGTTACACTATTATCATTTCCACACAACCTCCTAATATTCTGACATACAGGTGCACCCAGTCAGTCCTTATTAGCACCATAAACAATTGCATTTGCTCAGAGTTTCTAATTTTCCCATTTAATTAACCCATACTTTGAGTGCACAAATAATTTATAACGATTTTTGAAACCAAATTAACTGAATCATAGTTTTTAGTCTTGAATTGTTTACATGTTTGTAATTAAATGTGTATTGCCTTACAATTTGTTGTGTAATAATAGTCGTGATAAAATCGATACGTGACTCAAATGCAAATATTATTTAATTCTCCATATATTCAGTTGAATATACAGAGAGAGAGAGAGAGAGAGAGAGAGAGAGAATTCTTGCAGGATAAGAGAAAAATAATTTAATCTGATATATTGAATAGAAAACTATTGAATTAAATAGGAGATTATATAAAGCTATTAATTTAAATTGTTGTCAGTTTGTTGATCAATTTAGAAAACTAAGAAGTACTAGTAAGAGAATGGCATAATTTGTGTGGTATTTGTAAAACATATCATTGAAAACAACAGTAGTGTATATGAAGGGTATAGACTATGAATATAAGAACCCATAGAATGATAGCAAATAAGAATTAAGGCTTTAATCACTTGAGACTCGTTTTGAATTGTGTTTAACGGATGTGAGAGAGAAATGTTTGGAAAAAACAAAAATAAATTATTAAAGTATGAAAAATAATGTATAGTTATGTAGAGGTATGCTCAGGGAGAGGATGTATGCATGGATGTGATGGTTGGGACTGAGGACTGGAACTGTGCTCTACTGTACTCTACAGTACGGTATTCAATGTCACCGAACGAGTGATGCGTCCAAAATGATAGGCACCGGCACTATGCGTGTGATAACAAAGGGTGTGTCCATTATATCAATACAACTACTCTTAGGTATGCATTTGGTTGCGATGCCAAGAGTTAGTGGACGGGTGTATGGAAGCGCACACTTTCATCACAATTATAATTTTGAATAATTTAAGGAAAAATGCTTTAAAACTAATAATGCGTGAAAGGCATAAATGGATGGTCTGTACGCCAACTACCAGTGCCTCACAATTGGTGTTATGCATCGTTTGCTTCACTCATTCTCGCCATCACTGAATGAAATGCACGGAAAAGACAGCAATTTCTACGAATTATCATTATTTCCAAATCTCATGCTGTGGTTAACACATCGCTATATAAATATTAAACATAAGAAACTAATTATTGCTAAAAGAATCGTATTTGCAGTATATTTGCAGTATATATGCATAATATGTTTATAAAGTATCATTTTTGAGACGCTCTCAAACATATGACAATTTTTTTGGCAAAGAAACAAAACAGAAAAAAGTTTTTAACCATTTTTAATATTCATTAATACACAGTAAAAACAGTATACAGTACTAATACTCGCAGAAATTAATGAGTTTTAGTGAATTAATTTGAGAAACAGGGCGTTTTGAATGGTATGAATACCGTAGTGGAGAAAGTTGAGTTGTATTGTGTTGGCTATGGTTTTATTAATTTTGAATGCGAATACAATCGCATAATACATTGTCGCTGTTGATAATATTGGCAAAAAATGACTACCCCTTGGGATTAATAGCTACACAGCCTTCGCCGAAATGAGCATTAATCACAAGCTGTGGGGAGTTTCGACAGCAATGGTTTCAATGGTTTCGCTAATACTGCTAAACAATCCAATATTTAAAATTCATTTTGAATATATGGATATTTATAACATTGCATTACATTTGGGGGCTAAACATAAAACCATAAAACCTTATATTACTGTTTATATAATACTCAAAAAAATGAGAACAATTTGCAATGCGATCAAAAAATGTATTTTCATAACGTTATACCAAAAGTGTTTATGCATTATTCACCGCATACTAGCGTACAGTACAGCGATTTGGGCACAACTATTGTGTGGTCCACTCCATCAATACGTTATCCTATCATATAAGTAGAGCACATACTCTGCACTACCATATACTCAGCTCTCAATTTATTTATTCAATGAGAAAATTATTTTAAATGTCTATTATAAATTTATATTCATAGTTATTCTTATAGTACTCATTGCATTGAATTAAAAATAATAGCGAATATAATGCATAATAAACTAAAATATGGGACATTAAATGAATTAATAAAACTGTATTCAATTGGGTGAAGATTACAGAAAAGAAAATTATATTTTAAACTATATTTTGAGATGAGTTTCTAATATACCGAAAGCAAAGAGCAAACTATATGTGAATTGCTTTTGATTGGAAGGCACAGAGAATTCAATTATTTTTTGAGTGAAACAAACAGTGAGATCGAGAGAAAAGCGATGAAAACAGAACTTTTCAACTCTAGATAATTGGATGGATTGGATGGGGAATACTTGTGGTTGTTTCGCACCGACTGTTTAGCTATCAGTGACTGATTTTCTCACTATTTTTGGAGAGCGAGTCACAGATTTGCGATTATATCGAACAGAGAAGTCGATCGCTAATAGAAAAATCAACATTAAGTAAGTGTGGGTGCATTGCATTGCATTGCAGTGAACAGCTCCTGGATGTCCATCAGTAGGTGATGGCATCACAGATAGCCACCAATTCTGTGCTATGCTCTGCTGTCCAATGCTATTACTGGTGGCAAACAAATCCAATTTAATCGATACTCTCTGAAAAGGATCAGTTTATTGTATTATAAAAGTTAATATTAATTTTATAAAACATTTTGGGGTATTGTTTAAAACAAACGCATATTAAGTATTGATAGTAAAAAGTGATGCATTTATGTGATTATGTGATGATGTGATGGGAATTCATACATTAACTCATATTCAGACTGATGTTCATCGATGCGAACCGATCTCAAGGCGAGAAAGGCTTCCATACATTGGTTTGCATGTATGGTCTGCATGTATGGTATGCACAGATGAGCCATTACTATATTGTGTAGTGTAGGGCACAGTATGTTTTAATCCGACTTAATGACACGCGTCACGTCATAATTTCATTTTGGCTTTAATTACAAAACTTGGCTTTAGTTTTGTGGCGTTTTTTTAATTTATAAATCTTTTGCGCGAAAAAGTTTTCCTTAAGTTTTTTTGAGTAATAGATGACAACAACGGTTTGGTTTAATTATTTGCGGAGTTTTTTTTCGTATCGTATGTTTAGATGAGTTCCTAAACATAACTGATTTAATATTAAGCGCATTAGTGTTGATGTGTAATAACCCAAAAATAATCACTGATATAATTATAAAATAAATGAAAAACAGTACAAAATCTAATATAAAAACATAAGACAATAGAAAAACGGACGACGCTATCAAAACATGGGAGAGAAATGGTAGTGAATGGAAATGCATGGATAGCATGGATAACGCTGTCAAACTCATTGATAGGAACCTATTAAAGAGTGGAAAGGAATTCAATCAGTAGAAAGTCTGGTTGAGTCTAACGGAAATTGAGGTGCATTATCATCAGTTAGGAGTTAGGCTCTGAATCTGTATGGCTTGTGCACCACATCTCACCAAACGCTAAGCTAATGGCAGCTCAGCATAACTTCGCTACTATTCCAACCATTTTTGGCTTTCCATTCGCTAATGATATCTAAATATTGAGCTCACGATAGAAATGCATTACTACTAGAAAATTGCAATACTCTTAATGCCAACAGTTTTCTACCTTTTGCTGGAATTTTTTGATTTAAGAGAAATCTATGAAAAATACCTAACTTTACAACAAAGCACTGGAGAACCAATGCTTTTATATGATTGCCTACATTGGGGCTCGACTTAGGCAGGGGTTCAACTGTTTCAGTGCTTTACTGCTAGAAATATTGTCTCTCTAGACATATAATACTTACGACACAAAAACTCAAGTCAAAGATGTGGAGAGAGAGAGAGAGAGAGAGAGAGAGAGAGAGCTGTGAGTGTTGAGTATTGGTGGATAGGGTGGAGGTCTTTGTTATGGTGATGTAGTGAAGCAGTGGAGTGCGAGTGCAGTGAAGATGGGAGAGGCAGCTCAGGAACGACACAAAAGAAAAAGAGTGTAGAGTTGGCAAAGTATGGCATAGTATGGCATAGTATGCAACGTTCAAATGCATCGACCAATTCATTCAATGGTCCCATAGATTACCGCTGCTATAGTCCGACCGGTTGTCAGTGCTGTGACAACACTGTACGCGATGCTGTAAATAGAGTTCACATTTGCACCTCTATATCGCACCGACACATCCAGGTATAGCAAGTGGACATCAAATACAAAAATGTGAATTTTACAAAAATAAATACATACTCCTTATCACGACAAAAGTCATGGTAATGCTGGTTGACATTCACTCAAAACAATGTTCACAATAAACACTAATTTAAAATATAATATGAGATAAAATTTTCATTTATGACTTCTATTGTAGTTTTCATTGCAAGTCTTAACATAATATCAAATAAATGTATTTATAATTATTTGAAAATAATACTAAAGATTGAATTTAATTTTAAAAAGATAAGTATCAAGTGATGTCTAACTAATAGCTGATCCACAGATGCATTGTATGGTACTCGTGAGCAGTGGTTATGTTGTGTGCAATTGAAGACATGAGAGAGTGTTTGAAATGTTTGAAAGAGTGTGTGAAGAGAGCAAAGGATGAGTGAATGAATGAGTGAATGAATGCATTGATGTTTATGTAACACATATTGAATGAACACTTTTGATAAGAGCTAACTCTAAGCCAATGGATTCTTTTGAGATCATCTATAGAATGCATATTATTGTGAATACTGTATACACTATACATACACAATATCATACATACATACAGTATAGCACTGTAAGGCACTGTAAAGCACTGTATAGTGTATTCAATGTATACATAATACACACATATTCGACATTCTATACATTGTATATATTGTGTATGATTTCTATTTTTACATTACAAGTGAGCCTTTTAGCCATTATATGTGACAATAAGGGCCTGTTTTTGTGCTCCACATAATAACGTAAATATACTGTTGTGTCTAACAATCTAACTGTTCTCCAAACCAATGGATAGACACTCCACTCATTCACTTTTGTTACCATTTCTTTTCATTGAAGTCAAGCGCTTAAACTATAGTCACAATCATTTTACAACTTTATATTGTAATACAATTTGCTTACACTATAAGCATATTTGGAGGCATTTGGACACTCAAAATGATTTCGTCAAAACAATTTACCGCATAATTCCTGCATTCACTACAAATAAGCGCCGTTTTGAAAGCCATCCCAATTAGGGCTACCTTTAAGTCATTGAAATGATGACAAAAGTCAGCTCTTATTGTAAGAAACTCGTGGACCGCAAAAACACACCGGAAGTGACAAACACTCCAATAAGTAGTTAAAACATCACATTTCGGGTGGAGTTTGACTTACAGTCGACTTAATTACATCTAACCACCAAATATTGTATTTAACAAAACAATACACGACACTATTAACTATTCACCCACTATTGCACCCATTCATCAGACACCCTCTAACGTACCCATCCTAACCCCCATTGACCCTACTATTGCCATTTCACTACCTTTATATTCATTCAAAAATATATATAA
>CAJPVJ010000477.1:0-22296 GCA_905397405.1 Oppiella nova
TAAATATTTATACTTATTATTATACAGACAAATCACTGTCTCTGAACATTCTGTGTATATCTATATATAAATACTCTCTTCATTTGGTTTCACTCTCTTCAGGGCCTGAATGGAGAGCAGAACAACTTAAATACCAAATGCCTTCACATGACATACAGATGTTTAAACTACAGACAAATGAAGTGAAGTTTGTTCGCAATCAGCAAAGGAAGGCTCAAATCAAACCTCAACTCTTCCTCAACAAAACCATCAATTATTGTTTCAAAGTATATACTCTTTTCAATCACTTCTCTATCAAAATGTACTCTTAATTAATGAATTTTGTGCCAAAACAGTGCAGAACTGCTATAGAAAACGGTTCATACGGTGTGAAGATCACTGTGGTTAAGAATGGGCACCAGAATATCGGGTACACCACTACTGCCGAGGAGGACGACACCACTGCCATCAAAGTGAACCCATCGGAACCGACTCATCCGACTCTGAATGGCTCGACAGCTCTCTATCACATCGAGTGCTTTACGTGCGAAGAATGTCGAGAGGTTTTGGTTGATTTGAAAGCATATCTCTACGCAAACCCCGACTCCACCGATGGTTCAAGAGTTGCGAACAATAAATATTTATACTTATTATTATACAGACAAATCACTGTCTCTGAACATTCTGTGTATATCTATATATAAATACTCTCTTCATTTGGTTTCACTCTCTTCAGGGCCTGAATGGAGAGCAGAACAACTCAAATACCAAATGCCTTCACATGACATACAGATGTTTAAACTACAGACAAATGAAGTGAAGTTTGTTCGCAATCAGCAAAGGAAGGCTCAAATCAAGCCTCAACTCTTCCTCAACAAAACCATCAATTATTGCTTCAAAGTATATATTCTTTTCAATCACTTCTCTATCAAAATGTACTCTTAATTCATTGAATTGAATTTTGTGCCAAAACAGTGCAGAACTGCTATAGAAAACGGTTCGTACGGTGTGAAGATAACTGTGGTTAAGAATGGGCACCAGAATATCGGGTACACCACTACTGCCGAGGAGGACGACACCACTGCCATCAAAGTGAACCCATCGGAACCGACTCATCCGACTCTCAATGGCTCGACAGCTCTCTATCACATCGAGTGCTTTACGTGCGAAGAATGTCGAGAGGTTTTGGTTGATTTGAAAGCATATCTCTACGCAAACCCCGACTCCACCGATGGTTCAAGAGTTGCGAACAGTTTGTATTGTAGCCGACACTTCGTTGAACTTTTTAAGCCGAGGTGCCAGTCATGCGATCACTTGATCTTTGATGAAGAATGTACTGAAGCTGAGGGCAAGGCCTGGCATTTGGGACACTTTGCCTGCAATGAATGCAAACGATCGTTAGGCGGACAGCAGTATATTATGGCTGATCCATCCAAACAGACAGATAAAAAAGCAATGTATGGCACAAAAAGTCCAGTTCCCGACAAAAGGAAACAACAGTTACCCTATTGTTTGACGTGTTTTGATATACTTTTCGGTGAATTGTGTGAAGAATGTGGAGAACTGATAGGCTGTGATGTCGGCGCCATTTCGCATGAGGGCCGGTCGTGGCATGCGGTCGATGTTTGTTTTAAATGCAACTTATGTTCAAAACCATTACTTGGAAAACCATTTTTGCCGGCATTTGACGGAAGAATCTACTGTTCCATCACTTGTTCGCAGGAAACCATTGAAAGGAATCGGTTTAGAGAAAGGAAGAAACCGAGACCTCTGGCCCATAGTATTCCCAACAGTCATAATCATAGCAATAATTTATCGAAGAGACCAGAAAACTATGAAAATAATTATTCAAAAGACGGACAAATTGTACAACAAATGAAACTAACTCCTCAAATGAGACCAAATCAACAAACTTATCAAAACTATTATCAAAAACCATTAGAAGATAAACAAAGACTTCCTGTGAATGAAGTGAAAGAAGTGTCGGTAAAACAGTTACCAAATAATGGATTACAGTTGAATACTCACCAAAGAACTGATGAATTGAATGAATTTCAAGAAAAATTAAGTGAAATTAAATTAAATGAGACCACAAATAGCTATGAATTGGAGAAAAAACAAAATGATTTTGTGGTTTCCATAGAAGATAATAAAGTTTCAGCGAATGTCACAAACTATAGTCAAAACTTTGCAAACAATTCAATGAACCAACAAATGCTTGATTATATCCAAAGGTATCAACAGTTTACAAGAGCTCCCGATTATGTGATGGAATATATGAAACAACAGCTGTTCCACAACGGCATCGATGGGCACAACGATATAATCGGTGCCACAATTGAATGCGGAAGCAGTTTGAGTGAAGAAGAGCGCACAAACCATCACATCCTCGACCACAAGACTGTCTCCGCTATTAATAATAATAATAACAATAATATAAATTACAATCAAATGCCATCCAAGACATCATCAAACTCTTCTAGTCTTAATATAACACCATTTGATACAAATACTAGGAATACATTGAAATACAATCCATCGATAACTTCGTCGTCTAATGAAACGACACCTCTTTTGCTGCGATCATTGGAAGAGAGGGCTAAACAGTTGACACAATTGAGCACTCAATCCAATCAACCCATCCGTAAGACAAAGATATTCAGCGAGCAATCTCTGCCACAAAGTGAGTCGCCGTCGCAGACATCACAGGCGGACCAGTCGTCTAATAGTTCCCTCATTGAGAACAACAATTCAATGAATCATTTAAATAATGGAGAAGTGATCGCAGATGTGAGGAACTGTCTAGAAGTGGACACACCATCGACTCAGTCGACAGCACTCCAGTCGACGTCCTCGCAAACCACTCCCGAAATAAATCCGAGGCAATCGACCAACAAATCGGTGACATTTGACCCCAGCGTTAAAGAGCCGACCGGCCGTCGCACGACTCGGAAGTCGAGGTCGAGACCAAGCAAAAGACACTCGGAATGGAGTGATAGTCACTCGTGTTCCACATGTAGTACCTGTTCCTCGTCTTCGTCTTCAAGCGAAGAGAACTTTGATTACGAATCAACTCTTGAGAGGAATCGGAACCAATGGTTGGGCGGAACCAAAATACAGTACGTGTCCAACGATAGGAAGAAGAATGTGTCCAATAATATAGTCCAACCAAACACTGTCCACAACCACAACGACAGCTGCACCATATCGTAGAGCCATTCATGTCATTCATATCTCAATCTTATAGTTATATAACTTATATAATATAAGGTATTCATTGCATTTCAATAATATACAGTATATTGTATTTAAATTTAATATATATTTATATAAATTTTTCCAATTCTTATACAAATTTAATGTTTTATGAAAATTATGTAAAAATAAAGTAAATTTTCGTGAAAATATAATTTATGTTTTAATTGGTGGCAAACATTTATAAATTGAAATTAATTTCACTTTAGACTCCATTTGAATATAAAATTAATTGTTTCATTTAAATAAAATGTTGCTCTTCTACTCAATTTAGAAGTTATTAATTGGTTTTAAAATTTTATTTTGTGCTCAAAATATTGAAAAAGCAGTGAAAGTGTTTGGTTTTATATCATTAAGTATGAGAATTGATTTATTACTTAATTATTAGTTTCGCTAAAACCCTTATACAGTGTTCATAATTAATGTGTATTTCGATTGCCTTCCAATCAATTGAATAATATTTTGCAATATTTAGTAAGAATTCGTGTCTATATATAGCCCCGGGATTAATATTTTAATAAAACAAAAATAGAAATTATTTCAAACTGCAGCGTGTGCTTAATCTTGGTAATCATTTAAATTTACATAAAAATAAAAATGTTCAATTGATTTATACCGTAATTCTCAACATGACAATCAAATGCTTAATAATTGCAATAATTAATTTTCAAAAAGACCTGTATGAATATCATTTGAGTAAAACTATATCAATTAGATATATTAACATATAATAATATTCTATACTTTTCAAATCATTAAGATAAAATATGAACTTGATCAAAGCATACAGTAATGAAAGTATTCTAAAAGTTTTGAAAGTTTTGTTTAATAAATAATTTACATTCAAGTAAATGATAACATCTATAATACTCATGAATTAAAGCAAATGTATTGAAAATGCATTGTTTTTGAGATCAATTAAAGTGATGTCCCGTCACTGGACTCGCAGTGATAGCGAAGAGTTTTCAGTGAAGATAATCGACGACTGGTTTATCATCTCTCGTGCGAGCAGTGAAGTGAAGGCAAGGCATCAGTGAATGCAAAGCAATGCAAAGCCAGCACTCAATGCATGACTCCCTCTGAAGGCGTGAATGAGACACACGTTCACAGAGTATGCGATAAGTTGTTCTGCTCTCCATTCAGGCCCTGAAGAGAGTGAAACCAAATGAAGAGAGTATTTATATATAGATATACACAGAATGTTCAGAGACAGTGATTTGTCTGTATAATAATAAGTATAAATATTTACCCTTAAAGTGAATGAAGAACTGCGAGATATTACTATTTTTATGTTCAGATCTCTGCTTTAATAATGCAGTCAACGGTTGAGTGAGTTTTTGCTGCAAAAATCCTGAAGTGGCCGATGAACTGATTTGTGGCGAACAGCTTGAGATGGATGAAGGTCCCAGTATTGGTAACAGCGCTTGGGATGTCTGTCCATGGAGTGGTGAAGGAGCTGGAAGTTGTGGATATTGCAAGGCCTGAGTTTCGATACTTGGATTCACTTCTGGTTCACTATTTATACGGTTGTTATGCTTAGACATAGAGAACATTTGACTGCAATATAAATCAAAGAAAATATTTTTAATTCTTTCTCCAAACAAACAAAAAATATCAAAACGGAAACCAAATATAATAATAAAATAAAAAAAAATAATAATCTTCTGAAAACTTGTAATAAGGTTTGATAAACAATAAGAACTGAGAGTTTTTGTGTCAATGAATATAAAGAAGTGAACAATAAAAATGCACAAACACTATACCAAGTTGGTATTACCAACTCTACGAAGCTATGCTAAGCCATAAAACTGTGAAACAAGTGAACAACTAATGAGAATAATTCACTGGACCAGAGAAGGACAGGGCTATAGTGTACAGCCTTAGAGATCAGTATAGTATAGACACGACACGAGCCAACGACAAAGAAGTACAACGATATATACATCAACTAAACTAATCGCTTGATTATTATCCATGAAAACGACGAATCAGAGGCCGATGTCTCTGTGTTTTGATAACAAACTTTTTTAGATGTACTGAAAGCTGAACAGACAGTACAGAACCGAGCCGTTGAGTGCACCTCAACAACATAAGTGTGCAATACTTTCGCACAAGTGTTGACTGAATTATTTCACTTTTTTCTATTTCATTCAAATAGTCATTACGAGAGAGAATTAGTGAGAAAGCGTACAAATAATCGCTTCAATGAGTTATGAGTTTAGGAAAAGTGAGAGAATTTTGTATTGAGATGTGAAGCGATGTGAGAGCGAGAGAGCACTCAATGACTTACTCCTCATCCCTATGAACACATCTGTCACTGAATATTGTATTGGAATTCGTGGAGCACATGGAGAAGGAGCGGATCTGTTCGTGAAATTGCTTCAAATGGGAATGGGATTGGGATTGGGATTGCTTTGACTGCTGGTGACAAATGAACTGTCCGTTGTTGTATATCCAACACACTTTCCACCAGTGCTTCTGTCGTCTCTGCAGCTTAGCCGTAGTGGACGACATGGATGTGCTGGTGGTTGTTGTGGTCAACTGTTGACAACTGTTCACACTTTCACTTTTATTGTCCACTAATGAAGAGGTCGGCCAAAACCACTGCTCTATGGGCTGAAAGAGTTGTCTATTTTGCGAATCCACTGATTTGGTAGACATTTTAGTGGATGTAGTGGAGTGGAGGCCGACTGGAGTGGAAATGGTAGTAATGGTTGGAAAAGTTGGTAATAATAACAATGGCAAATAGTGAAGTAGTTGCGAGTCTTAGCATTGGTATCCTTTGGAGTAGTTCTCGATCTCCACAATAATTGCCGGTTATGTTATGAGAAGCAATAGTCGAGCAATTACTGCATATATGCCTGGGGGCAGAGCTCAGCCAAAAGTGCCTTTACCTCATCACCAGCCCTATGTCTTATACGGGGCTGTCTGTCACTTTAGTTGGCTTAAAGCCCTCAAAAAAGTTTAGTTCCCCTGAAGTTTGCATATAAAATAATGGATGAATCGATACATGAGATGTAAAGTGGAAGCAACGAAAGCAACGAAACTGAATGCAAACCAACGATATTATTAGGGATGAGAGCATCGCATCGCCGATCACTCCCATCCCTTGAGGCAAACTTAAAGCCTCTACTGTATTGTCAAACGAAAGTAATTTTGTTGGTTGTGTTGTGTTTGGGTGAGGCTTATACTGAATTGTCGGCAAATGAGCTAAAAATTGTTATAACGCTAAATACTAGACTCCAGTCTTATCTCAGATAACCTCAACGATAACTACAAAAGTCTAAACACTTTATAAAATTGTTATCTCATAACTCAATTGATAACTTTTTTCATTTGTTTAATCATTCAATTGAAAAAACGCTTGTAATAAATCTTTTTATTGCTATTTCACGAGTGTGTGTCTCTTGAATAAGGGGTAAGTTTTTGCCAAAAACAGCAATTTTTCATCATTTTTACAAGTGTTTCGAAATTTTGATTGAATTTGGAAAATCAATTTATTTTGGTTTCAAAATATTTTGAAATAAATTAATCAAATGTAGGTTAGGATCTATTTTTTCGTTATCGATATTCCGTTTCTATCAAAAATTTCAACTTTTTATTTATATATAAAACCTACCTAAAATTAATCAGAATATAATTTGATTATAAATCTAAATGTAAATTTATTCCAAAAATGTCATTCTATACAATAGTATAGAATTCTTAATTAGATTTGAAAACTTTTCAAAATTATTATCACTGAGTATTTGAGAGTTTGAAGCCATGGGTTTATGTTATTTTCTTTTTCCAACAGTTGAATTACAATTTTATGTCTTTATGTTTTCTTTTATGTTCAAATTCGTCAATCTTTGTGTCAATCTTTAAGAGACGTTTAAAATGCTTTAAAAATAGTAACTCTTTTTGTTTTGAATTAATTCTAAATCTTGTTTTAATATTATACTGAATAGAAAATGCCTAACCATAACTTTAGGTAATACAGTATAAACACCTGGTCTTTGCATAAATTTTATCAAAATAGTTATTCATTTGAATCTCGAATCAAAAGAATTTAGTTTGAAATTAAGATGAATGCAAAGACTACTCATTTGAATTGGGATTTCATTAACAATCAGTCATTGGAATCAAAAGACCATTTGTTTCGATACAGAGATTTGCGAACAAAAGATTTTCATAAGAATTCACTTTTCAATGACTATTGAATAGAAGACACGAATAGATTTATCCCACAAAACGATTAAAGACTCAAACATATAGTGAGGGAACAGTTGACCAAAGATTGATCGAAAAATACTTTTATCGAATATCCATAGAAAATACAATTTGTAAGAATATACAGTATATCGATATATAACTTATAATACGATTATGTAGTGATTAATGTAGAAATGATTGCATGAAATACTAATGAGTCGAAACATTAAAAGAATATTATTCTCCGTAATATCAATGTGTGTCTGATATCCCGCACATTTTGCACTTAGAGATGAGGGGTAAAGGCATTTAAAAACATCCGACAACATCACGATTGGGAACTGGAATGACCCCAAACCTAACTGTGCTCTCGGTTTGCTTTGGACTTAACTTAAGGCACGAATTTGTAGTGAAAACTATAATTATTATGAAATGACCGCTCCTTTCATTATTTAACTTTAATTCAAATAATTGATTTCAAAACAAGAAATTTTAATAATCATTGTGTAAAAAATAACCCAAATATTTGTTGACAAATTAAATGATAATTATCTCTTCATAATTAAGATAAAACATTGAGATTGTAAGAAATAATAGTAATTTAGGAGTCAATTCTCAGACAAGTCATTGATCTCTCATCGAAATAGGATTCCGTAGAAACAAATCCAATAGATTTGAAATGAAGTCATAAAATCAACATTTTATTATAAAACTCAACATAAAGTTCAGACGAATTCAATGAATCGAAATATTCCCAAACGAAACGTGTTTTCAAACTCTTGTTTGGAAACTATTTTTAAAAGTTTGCAAACATTTTTCATATTACCGAAGTGTATATCAAAACATATTCGTTAATAATATAACTTATAGCAAATGTCGGGTCAAATGTATTGCCACGAAATTATTGCACAATTGATGTTAAGCTAAAATCCTTTAAATTATATCTTAAGACCTAATGAATGAGTATTTGTAGAGAATTTTTATGAGTTGAACACATTTTTCTATTTATAGCATTTATCAAAAGTAACTCATATTAATTTACTCCTTTTTAAAAATAATCATTTTATTTAATAAAAATTTATTATAGCTTTAAATTGCTTCGAGGAATGAGAATTTTAGTTTTAATTATTATTTTATTATTTTTACATAATGATTGTATTTGCGATAATCAGGTTAATTCATAATTTATGTTACGATCAAATGCTTAGATTTGATTTATAAATATTTATAATTAAATTCAATTCTTTGTTTTTTGAGTTCACACATTAATACTTATTACCATTTGTTTGAATGGTTTGGTAACTGATTTGTATTTCACACTTCATTATCATTTACTATGAAAGTGCATGTAATTAAACTGAATATTATTTTATCAAATATTGTATAATCAGTTATTTAATGTATTTCAAGGCTCGATAAACACACCAAATGTTCACTTATTATAATAGTTATTGATTTGTATAGTTATAGTCGTGATCTGGTTGTCCTATTTTGGTATAAATTGCTTTCATGTCTTAACAACGAAATTATAATTAAATGAATTAAAAAAATATTTAAAACCCAAATCATGAAACTATAGTTTGAGAGACATTTCTTATGGGAAAAAGTTTTTGAACTCAAACTAAAGATTTAATTCAATTCAAAGTCTTTTACAACTTTTTAATACTAGAGCTTCCGGTGCTCTTCAACGGAAACTCGTGTCAACTAAACTTTAATTATTTTGAAAATGAAATTTAAATAATTTATATAAAGATAGGAAATTAAAGTGACTTTTAACGAAAACAAAATAAAAATTTAACTTAGACAACTTTTCACAATATTATTTTGAATATATTATCGTATTATCCTCTATATTGCAATTATTAATCTCAATCTTAAACCTAATAAAATAATTTGCTATTAAAATACATTTAACTATTTCAGGTGTAATATAAAATTGAAGTTTTTATGAAATTAAATGAGCCTTAATATAAAGTAAAGTAAGATATTAAAAGTAAAATTATTATTGGTTTAAGTTATTGAAATGTTTAAATTTATTATATTCAATAGATATATTCATTTAAGTTGGACTTGAGTTATTAAGTGTGCCTAATAGTATTTATTATCTCAATATAATTTACAAATATTATTATAATCTTTGAGTTCATATTTCAATTTAAATAGTATTTTTAATATTACTTTTATGCAATCAACATATTTTGAGTTTCAGTTCAATAACTTATGTCAATGGTTTGACATTAAATCTGGTTTGTCAGATATGTGCAAGGTGCTAAAAGTTATTAAAATAATGATATAAATGCGTTTCAAATGGAGTTAGAGTTCTTCAACCTTGGGGAGTTCTTGAAGTTAGAATTGCATAGTAAGGGACTATAGAAACTAAATGAAGAGTGGTGAACAAACAGTTATTATAGAAGTCAACAGAAAGGTCTTATGGAACCGTTGTCTTCCATGTCTTCACTGATATTGTTGTTGTTGTTTACGTTTGATTCATTCAAATCCATTGACAACTCATAACTTATTACTGATTATATTATTGATATAATACTTCAATCAAGAGCTTTGAAATGACTTTAAAATTAAATTAAGTTTAAAATTTTTAATTAAACCCTCTTTTCATCTCTAAATAATTGATAATTTAATTAAGAAATCATTGGTTTAGAAAAAAATTTGTTGTAAATATTGATATCTAGTTAATAATTAATGACATTTCAAACACTCATTAAACTGTTATTAAGTAATTAGTAATAAAATGAAACGAAAAACAAAAATCACTGAAATATTATTATTGTTGTTATTATTAATATTTATATATAATGTGGTTATTAACTCAAAAAAAGTTAACCGAAACTTGTATTCAATCTAATGATGTAAACTTCAAAACAAATTACAACTCAAGTGATTAGAAAATCCTAATTTATAAGACTTTAATCCATTTTAGAAAATAAAACTAAAGATTAAGTAAAAAGTGTTTATTAATGCGGAAGAATCACAATATGGCTGAGGATTCATTCAAATCATTAGTTAAGTCTTAAAACTGGTTTTTCAAGACTCTTATGACGCATATAATCGTATAATTAGCCCAAAAACACTTCAGACTATTTTCGCCAGACTTTGTATTAGGCCTTAAATCTCAGAAAATGAAATGTTTTCAAATGAAAAAAGTTTGTACCACAAGATGATTGCTATTATCATTACTTTGATTGAAAACAAATTCACTTTTGATGGCTTATTCAGCGCATGAAGTTTTGAACGATAGTTCAAATCGATTGATATATTGAATGAAAATTGAATAAAATAATGAGAGTATTATGTTTGGCAAAACTTATAATTTATGAAAATACAGGTAATCTTCAACTCGATTAAGGATTCTTTTGGAAGTCTTATGTGAAGACAATAACCATTTCATAAATATTGATAAATATTTCAGGAATAATAATATTCTTCAAAACATTTTTGACATCAAATTAACATAAATTGTGAGCAGAAAAGGGAGAGAGAGAGAGAGAGAGGAGAGAGAGAGAGAGTTGAGCCATAAAACGAGAAATTCAAATATTAAGAAGTCTTAAAAATTTCATATTATTTATTAGAAAATATTATTTATATAATGTATTATAAATAAAGATCAGACCCAACCCTAACAGACTATTTTAGGATTTAGTTTTCATTTTATAACAAAACACTTCTTTCCGAGACATAAATCTTTGAAATTTCTGTAAAATTATTATCAAATCTAAATACTTTTGAATGTATTTATAATCTTTGTAATAAATTTAATGTCAAACATAAATAATAAATATTCAGAAATAAATTTAAATAATTATTTAAAACAAACAGAACAATGACTTCATTATAAAGGGACAAGATTTTAAAACTTATTTTATTTGCTAAACAAACATTACAATTAAAGGTAAGTGTTTTAATGGAATTAATTATTTTGTTCATATGATATAATAAACTACTTGAAAATCAAAAAATAAAATGCTTACAAAATTAACAAATTCTTAAAAAATATTACAGTTATAACAAAAATGATGAAATGAATTTAGACTTTGAGTGTTATTTAAGTTTTCCCTCAGAGGTTGAGAGCCAGGGCCGTGTAGTGGGCAGAGTGGACGGGTAGTACGTGCCTTTCCTTCGCTTAAGTGTGCCGTCACTGTTGCGGATGGGGTAAGTGGCCATCATTATAGGCAACTGCAATCGCACCGACTTATGGGCGCCTTTCGGTGTTATTATAAACTATTGGGTTGTCATATGAAGTCAAATATTAGTTCAATAATATGTGTCTAAATTGCAATGTTTGTTAATAGATACTAGACTCACATAAATATCATATTGGATTTGAATCAAGTGACAGCCTCTGTAATTGAATTATGAATGAAAAGTTAATTATTATAATTTATGTATGAAATAAATGACTATATTAACTTATAGTATGATGGCATACCTTAAATTGGTTGGAGGGATGGGTGGTATATATAAGAGTTCATTCCTCCACTGTTCGGCACAATTGGCAGAAATCTTTCCCTTCTCTAAAGCGGCTAATTCTCGGGTTTCAGTGAAAACCACTTTATTCTTAGCCGTGTATTGAACCGTCTGTTAATATAATAATTAATCACTTAAATTGTTTTAAACATTTGGGACAAAAATACTCACTTCTGTCAAAATGGCTCGAGTTTTCTTAATAACACAATTGCTGTCGTTTTCGATGAGAGCATTGATACAAATGCTTTCCCCGGGCACATACCCGCCCCGATCCAGTTTCACGCGACACATCACTTTGCCGGCACTCATACACGACATTCCGATCTTCTCCTCGAGTTCGCAATGAAATGGTTGCTATTGTGGTGAATATTAAATCATTGGTTAATCTTCTGTATGAAATTCATAAGAAACAAGAATTACTGTTAGAAGCTGTGGCTCTAAATTGAGATCAATTGGACTCATGATTACGAAGACCTGTTGGTTCTTATGGATCAGACCATTGGGTTCTCTGAGTTCTGCTCTACAAAAATACTGAACCCAACCGTGTTTTCCCAAAAAAGTCGAGGGAAGACCTAATGGCAAACCCAACTTAAAAGGAAATGTATGCACTCCGGGAGATAAGACTAAGATTCTGCCGCTATTTACAGTCGAACCGTTGAAAACACTTCCACTTTCTGTAAAACAATAAACAATATGTTCTCATTAGTAAAGGTGTGATTCATATTTAGTCATTGAAATTAATTTTAATTTTGTTATTGTAATCAACATTAGCTAATAGTAAGGGTGTTATCATTTTGGCAGAAATATATACACATTAAAAATAATTTAAAGCAAATGTCAAATGTGTTGGAAGTTCTGTCTGACGCCCACTGGAATCGTCCCAAACAAAGCCTTCAAATAAAGTTTTTACTGTTATATACCTTAATCATAATAAAGCGTTAAATTGTGATTTGATCAATGAGGACATTAGCAATACTGTCAAATTTGTTTTCGTATGTTTTCATACTTACATTTAAAGTAATGTATCATTTGGTCTCATTATAAACACTAGAGTAATGTAAAGTGACCATGACAATATTTTATATTATTAATGTTAGTTTTGAAAATATATCTTTAATGCAAATTGTAATCTTATCAAGGGATAAATATAAGGAACATATTTCATAACTTTCCACCGCAATAAGCCTACAGATTAACTATGTAAATTATGTTAGTTAATTAGTCCATATACAATAAGCCATGAAATTGTAAATTAAGTCTAAATGTCGATCGATAATCGATAATAACTTGCATGAATTTACAAAATAATTGCATTACAATACTATTTGTATAGAAATAGATTCAAATACTGTTCAATACATACCACTCTTAGCGGAACTGTCGCCCAAAAGCCTCATACGAAAGTCAATATAATTTTCTTTGTCGGTTGAGTCCACCCTTCCTTTATTGGTTAGTCTGACGACTCCTTCACCGACGATATGAAAGTAAAGACCTGTCCATTCATTCAATAGATATACAAAATATAATTAAATGAATATATGAATGGATGCAGAGAAATGTGATACAAACCGATGGCAGGGGTGTCCTCTTCGAGTTCGAGTAACACCTTTCCAGTTAAGAAGGCTCCGGGAAAGTAGAGGAGAGACTCGTCGTCCAACACTATTAGGAATCTCTTCAACTTCTTCGCCATTTTATAGCTCTTCTAAACCGTGAAGATAATGTCCAAACAAATGATACTTTCGTTTCAAACAATTTTTTATACAATTAAACTCTTCGCTCAGATTTGGCTCAAGAATATCGTACGAAATGATTATTTGCAAGTATTTATGATATGAAAGTGAGTGAAGAAGAGGACAAAAGAATAAAACAGTGGTTAAGAAGTGGCAAAGAAGTGGTAAAAAGTAATGGCAAATGAAAGCATCTGCTCTTCACTCCTACTCATTGATACCATAATTGGTTTCCAAATTACAGCACAAATACATACATATACTATAACTCCATAACTCTATTCGTTCGCCTAATTCACGGCCAAAATGAGGTTATTTGACGTATGAATCGTATGTATGAATGGGTTTATATGTTTACACCTATTAATAGGTGTCTCACAATTTACTTGCTATTAATTTAACATACTTTCGGTTTATCATAGATTAGTCGACAGATCGGTTGTCTCTTATAATTGATTTGAATTAAAATATTGTTCTCATAGCCAATAAATTGAACGCTTAATTCAATTGTTAATTAATATTCAAAATAATATTCACAATACAGTATATTATTATTATATTGTCTTTGGAATCGCCTTAAAGTATGAAATACTGGTGCTATGAATGCAATCGAAATGAGCGAAAACTTGTGAAACAACTTTTGTTGAAGTATTTGTTGTTATTAAGATAGTACTGAATCTTTGGGAAAAGTGAATGAATAGGAATTTGCAACTTATTGTCTAAAACCTCATTCTTCGTAGCTTTCAATATGATTGATACGAGTGGCCAGGGATTCATTTCATATTCAATTATTTTCATAACGATTTTTATTTCATTTTTTTCAAAAATGCATTTTAAATACAATTTATTTTCTATACAAATATAGTCACAAAAGGCTAACAATAATACTGAGAATGTTTCTCAAAAAATGTTTCTACAAAAGAGACAAATTCTCGTCAGAAAATCCAATATTTATGAAACAGTTAAATATATTTAGCTATAGTTTTTATAAAACATATCAATATTTTTTGGCAAACATTTCGATCATTACAAACAAAATGCTTCAATAAATCTACAAATATTGGCAATACTTTCACAACAATACTCTGTATAATAATACAAACAGTGTCTTATACTTTGATTTATAACTTCATAGGAGTTATATTTAATTGATTTGATCCGAAATCCTTGTCTTAATATTATATTCAATAATAGCAGTCATTTGTAAACAATTATTGTTTAAGTAATAAAATATGACTTAAAATAATACATAAAATAGTAATGTAAGGAAGCGTTCAAACATGGAATAATGCATAAAACAAATAATGATTAATACAATTAAAATAGAGGTAGAGATAGTAATGATACAAAGAAATGATATATTGTTTGTAAATCTAATATTTGTAAACAATAAACTTTTAATAAATTAAATTAAACTTCAGTCCCATCTGAATGTGCACTCAATTCATCTAAATCTGTCACTTGAAGGTGTCGTTCCCTCGCATACGCCGACGGATGGATTAAATCTGGTTCTGATCAGAGGAATAGTCACATTAATATATTACACTAACAAACCACAAAAATTGCATTAATATACCAGTAATGGAGTCGTAATTATCGCTATAATTATCATTATATAACAATTGTGTTGAATAATCACTTTCAGCGTAATTTTGATTATGAGAGACATTTGAGTTGCCGTTTATGTTGTGCTTAATGAGCCAAACCTGTGGTATCTCTTTATCTGATTTCGAAATATATTCAAACAAATTAATTAAAATAACCAAAAAATGTAATATTTATTTAAATAAATACCTAAATTGACTGCAAGTCGCGGAGGCTTTTGAATTGGATTCACTCTCAACGATGGGTCAGTATTTGGGGTCAATTTCTCGAGTTCTGTGCCTTCAGACAGACTATTGTTTGTATGGCTTTCCTTCCTTTGCTGTCGGCGTCGGCATAACAGCACAACAGAGATTCCAAACAATACTAATACTAATAAAATGCCCACAAGAATGCCAAATATTAAGCCAACCACTACTTTGTCGGTCCCGATGTCCTCTAAATAGCAAAAACAAATTATAAAATCATTTCAATTACAGTTAAAGCATTATATTGTATAAAACCATCAAATTTGTTGTTTTGGCTGTCATTGACGTAATGAGATTCAGATGAGGCGGCGGCCGCCGTTACCCTTCCGTTATTGAATTGAGAGCTCTGGCCACTGACCACAACATCAAACTTCTTCTCAACTCTTCCGGCATTGTTTTTTGCGACACATACATAAGCACCGGAATTGAATGATAGGACGGATGATAACTCGAGTCGCGATATCATTAGCTTAAGTGATACATAGAGTAACAAAATGTTATTTTTTAAAATGCTTAAAGAGAATATCAAATGTTTAAAACCTTTTGATTTTTCACTTTTTTCTTTGTTTCAGTTATGAGGAAATACTGTTGGTTTTGGTTCTGGATGAGACAGTCTTGACCACAACCCTTACTGTTGTTAGAGATGGGAATGTTATTCCAAAACCACTGAATAGATAGAGGCTGTGAGTCGTCCTCTTCTTCCGTCAACACAACACTGCAGTCGAGCTTTAGAGTCGAGCCTTCATTTGCCTTCTCGTTACCAGTACTTCAAACATCAATTAATTCATTATAGTTATTGCAATTGAAATCATTTACTTAATACACTACATGTTTCCATATCCCTTAAACTTAACCCTTGAACCAATCAAAATATAGTCCACTTAAGTACTGTATTTCATTTACCCAAAGAAATGCTTGCATTTGAGTATCGATTTCAGGAATCAATTACATTACAGATATTCATTGAAACAATTGATTACTACATGTATCTCATATACACGATATGCCTTACATTAACAGTGCGTTAAATTTGTATTAAATTGAATTAAATGATTCATTTCTGATATTAAATTACCAATGTTTAATAATAGAAAAATATTTATTATAAAAATATTTTCAATAATTAAAATAATGTTTATATAACAAGAACTGAGATTCTGGTAAAATAATAAACAAAATTATTACAGCATTACAATTATACTGTACAGAGATGTCAATGATCTTATGGATAGAAACACATAAATTTGCTAATGTCTTGTTCACCGTAACCATTACATATCAAAAATAATCAATAAATTGGTGAATTGATCACATTTTAATGCATTCATTCGACTAAACAAAACAATATTGTATTTCAATTTAAAATAGTGTTTCAAATGTATTAAAAAATTTTAAAAATAGAAATATTATGACAGTTAAATTTACATAATATCTGATATGAAAAACGATTCTGTTTTGCAAACATATGAATAATAGTGATTCTGTATATCGAAATATTAATTAAATTTTCAAAAACACTTTAAAGCAACAAATATATGAAAAATAAATATTACAGTGCTAATCATTAATAATTTTAATTATTTTCTGAAAAAATCGAAATCACGTAAAATTTCAAGTCATTATTTTAACTGTTTTTTATTCACAATATCTTAGCTATTCTTTGGAGTAATTAAGCGTAAAATCCCTTTTAATTTGAAAGTTTCCTCAAAAAACTTCAGTAAAGTTTAGCATAAAATCCAAACCATTATTCAATTCATAGAAATCATTAAAATTCTAATGCAGTCGTGAATTGCAAAAAATGCTCTAAATTTACTGTAAATAACATTGAATTTAATTATATTTACAGACAAAAAGCGCAAACAATAAGCTATAGGATTTTATGATCAAAAAATGAATAATAAAGGGAAATAATTGTCATGTTATGGATATATAACGAGTAATTATTGACTGAAATCGAGTTAATGTCTGTTTTGCACTCATGAACTGATAATATATAATACAATGTAGTAATGAAAACGATAGAGACATTAGACATAAGACATTACCTATAATTGGATATCACAGGAACGCATAGAAACGAATCCAAACCTATTTTGAATGAATCAAATGTTCTGTTTAATGCAATTGAGATAAGAATTTAAGATAATATTTATACAATCGTTGGGAAAAACAATTCAAACAAAATAAACATTGAATGAGAACTATATCTAACACTAAATGAATGTAAGAAATAATGACACATTTCGTAAGCATAGCGCAAACACTCACCCAATTGGGTCCACACTCTCTGGTTGTCCGCACATTTGGGTTCGTCTATAACATTGACCCGAGTGTTGGCCAATAGGTATTTGCGAACTGACCGCAGATTGCAATCACATCTCCACGTGTTTTCGCTTAAGGTTAGCGAATGGATGAGAGACATCGGCATCAAGACTTTGCTGTCTAGTGATGTCAACTCATTCTGGCTATAGTTTCACCATATAATTCATTACAACTCATATATTATATTGCATTACAATGTACCGTATATTAATAAAATGATATTCTTGCCAAAAATTATAGTACCGGTAATATAATAAGGGTGAACTCGAGTCAAATATATCATATCATAAATTCTTACTATTACAGTAATATCTATATCTCTACAATTACTTATCTATTCTTTTGAATTTTAAGTTTTATAAAATTTTATTAAAACCTTAATTTATTCATAAATCATAAGAAAGACATTCTTTACCTCAGTTTAAGTGATTCAAGACGTGAGAGACCATCAAAGGCGTTGTCGTCGATGAATGTGATTCGGTTCCTGGAAATTGATCCGCCATTTAGTCCACTTATTATATTAGACATAACAGAATGACAGTTACCTCTCCAGTGATAATGTCTTCAAGTTTGACAGATTGTGAAACGAGTGTTTGGGAACCGACATGATGCTGTTGGACGACAGGTCTAATGTCCGCAATTTAGGCATCGATGCCAATGATTGGGAGGGAATGTGTTTAAGACTATTAAAACTTAACTCCAATTCAATTACATTTTTCAGATTATTAAACGCCTTTTCGTCCACTCTTTCCAAACCCACTGAAAGACAAAATGAATACATATTTGGAGACAACTATTGACACTTCAAACATATAATGCTAACAAACCTTTGGAGAGATATATTTTTTGTAAATTAATGAGTTTTGAGTTCAAAAATATATTGGCTTTCAGTTCAATGAAGTCATTTCGCGTCAAATTAATCACTTGAACCTCTTGTGAATCGGTTGAGTCCTGGCAATGAGATAATGGATTAATCATTGAAGTCATACTAAAGGCATGGATGGTATGGATGGCAGACCTGAGGAAGTCGTGTGAGTTTCTGGAGGGAACAGTCGGCCGATAGTTTGCCTCTTTGCCACATACAGTGACACTTCCCTCCGAGACAGTCATGCGAGACAACCAATTGCACCAAATGGACGGTCAGTACCAGTAATACCGGTGTCAACACAGCCAACAAATGGCTAAAAGTCACGCTTCTTTGGCACCAATTCTGTGACAAATGCATTGTCTTATTGTGCGCTCAATGGATGAGATGTAAGACTTGGAGGAATGGCTCGATGCAGACAATGGTCACCACCTTTTGATTTCATTTAGTTATATATCTTATCATCGCTTTAATGGCATTACGTTTATCAGTAGTAGTAATGGTTTTGATTTGTAGTTTGATTTGAATTAAAACTTTTTTGAATAACAATTTGTAAAAAGAGTGAAAAACTTATTTCAAATCAATTGCCGATATATTCACTGAATATACATATATTTCACTATTTGTTTCCAAACTTAACGTCAAATGAGTTAAAAACAGTTTTCATAACAAAGTGTTCAATAGTTGTCATATATTTTCACATTTTATTCAAATTTATTAATCCATTAATCAATTGATTAGTTGTTAAAACATTTCTGAAATATTAATATATAAAACAAGATTAGTATTTTCAATAAATGAACATGTTAATATTGTTTAAAATCAAAACACACAAAAGTGTTTCATAAATAAAATGAAACTTTGTTTTATCATTAATGAGACTAATGTTAACAAATGAATTGAAAAGTATTTGAATGTAAAAAAGTAGAGACAATCAAATAATTAGCAATTATTTTACAACAAAACAAACGCTTTTTAAGCTAAAAGTCATGCATTGAATACATTATACACACTATTATTACTGGTTATGAGTGAACGGATAATAAGTTATTAATGCATTATAATTATAATTAAAGTGTTTTAATAGTTTTGATATTTTCAAACACATATTCAAGCAATAAATATGAACTCATTTTACAAATACATGAGAAGTGAATGGCAGTGAGAGATGAAGTGAAAAGTATGCAAAACATACCATTAGATGAGTGGTTGTGGTGTGAAGTGGACAACAGGTAAGCAATAATTAATAATTGATATCATAATACAGTGCATGTACTGTATGTACTGTATGTAGCAGTGGCTCCCATACCTCGCATAGCCTACCCTAAGCTGGCAGTGTGTCTGTCATCCAGTCATACACTGCACTCATATTCTGGTTGTGTTTGCTTTCACTCACTCTCTCGCAGACTCTCTCACTCTGTCTCTCACTCTAGCGTTGGCTGAAGTGAAGCCAAAGTGAAGCAATCGATATGTGCTTTGCTTTTGTTGCCTAACAGAAGCTTTACTATGGCTTTCAATAGGCGTCCAAAACATGCAAAAACTCGTCTCTCAGGAACACAGCATTCATATACTGTATTATAGCCATCGCTCACCTCAACAGCAATTATGTGACCAATAGAGGTGATCATCACATCATTTGTGGTCAATTGCATTGAGAAGTTCTTGTGGGCACAACTTAGCGCTACTTTCAAACCAATTGCCATGAATAATGAGCTCAGTATTTGCAGCAATCATGTAATCAATGTATGAATAAGTGGTTGTATTTCACAATTTCCTCTCTCACTCGTCACAAGCCATCCAATTGAATGCAATTCTCTAATCTATGTATCACTGGATAAGCACTTGTCTAATAATGAACTGTCAAATGTCATAACACAATAATACTGCAATGTTTATCGCATCATAATAAATGTGAAGACACCATAAATCAAATGGTTTGCCACACAATCGCATCCCAATCTCAACTCTCAATTTATATACACATTTAATAAGTTAATGCCTGTTCTCTAAACTAATTAAAGTTGGATTAACTTTTCACTAACAGTAAAGTCTAAAACATAGCATTTGTAAAACGAGTTAATTTTACTATACTTTGTATATTTACATCAAATTATAAGTTTTGATAGAAATATCAGTTAAACATATCGAGTGAAATGAATATTCTTTGTAATAAAACACGTAAAGCATTGAAAAACAAATAGAAAACAGATTTAATATAAAACAATAAGACTTATTGGAATTTAATTATTTAAAGGATTTTCCTTAAAGGGTTTAAAACAAGTTTAACATTAGTATGTAAATAATATTACGGTAATTACTGTTTATATTAATAAATATTACGGTAATATATTTAAGGAATTTATTTCTAGATCTAAGGAATAACTGATTTATAAAGAAACCTTTATTTGACTTAAAAGTATTTAAATGAATCACGACATGAATCGTGAAAAACATTCATAACGTTATAAATTACAAAATCCATGGAATCAGACGTTCGTCTAACGCTTACAATCTTTTTAACTAAAAGTAATCTTTTTATTAAATATTTACTAAATTTTATTATAAGTTAAATATTTGCAGAAAATTTTGAACAAATATTTTTTGTTGTCTTTACTCAGAATCAGAATCCCATAAAAACAAAGAATAAAAATAAAGTGCAGTAAAAGAGTTGACAATCGCTTTCGAAAGCATCGGTTCAGACAATCATAAACTCATTCACTGCTGAGTCTGAAGGAGCCGTTCGACCGCTGCGTTCACATCACCGAAGGTGGCGATCAGTGCCTGGAGGTTGGCCTCCCTGTTCATGAACCCCATATTTGCTAACTGTTCCAATTGACTCGTATACCTGTCCTCTGGAGGACTTTGAGACGAAAACATTTGTGCCATCATTTGCGAGAGGGCTGCAGCGCTGTTCACACTGTTCGCACTGTTGGCTGTGGTCGCCGCAGACGTCTGGTTACCACCAGTTCCGGTGGTGTTTGTCTCAGACGCCGCCGCACTCGACGTCATATTCAGTGGGTTTGGGATCCTTTACAACGGATAGACACATCATATTAGTCGCCCACTCATAGGATATCATCACAGATAAGACAAACAAATACATACATTCCGAATATGTTGGGCGCCACCCGTTGCAACTGTTCCATCCCCTGTTGGATCTGAATCATGGCCTGAAATACACAAACAATTCTCAATTCACTCTTCATTTAATGGTCGAGTAAGGGATCAAAACCTGAATCGCCTGAGGATTCGTGACAATTGACTGCATTTCTGGGCTCTGCATCTGTTGAACCATTGTTGGCATCATTTGTCTCATCTGTTCCTGCATTTCAGGATTTCCAGCAAAAAACGGATTGTTTGCTATGAGTTGTTGCGCCAGTTCTGGATTAGACGATATGGTCTGCGTTTGACAAATAATTATCCAAATTTAGTATAAGATATAAACACCCAAAGAGTGCAAGTGATGGACAGACCTGAAGCATGGACTGCATGTAAGGGGCGTTCATAGTATTCTGCATGAGCTGTGGGTTATCCATCATCTGCTGCATCAGACTCTGCATTCCGGGCGACGACATCATGCCGGACGGGTTTTGTGGTGTAGTAGTGGTGGTGGTGGGCGTCT
>CAJPVJ010000478.1:0-24441 GCA_905397405.1 Oppiella nova
CATCCCTGGACGAGTCATCAATGAATGGGATGTGCGATAGGAATGACTTCTTATACGACATTCTCGACGACAACAACTTCAGCGTCGAAGAGCTTAACAAACAGATTATGGACATTGAAAACGGCGTTCAAAGCGATAGTATGGACGACACCAACACCTGTCCGACCAGTGATGATGATAATGACATTTCTATGGATGTGCTTCAGAGGGCCGTGGAGTTTGAGTTGGCGGTCATTCCCATCGCCCGACCTGTCAGTGAATACCACCACGACTTCAATACCACGGAATCCTATCTATTGAATGAATTATTCAATTCAACCAAAATTATTGGCCAACCCTTGACTAAGATCACGCTTGAGATCACGAATATGGAGGAATTCAATCGCACCGTTAGCTTTAAGTTTGACAGAGGGATCCGTAACTTCACGCGTGGTGTCAAAGGGTTGACGGCATTCAAGAATATTCTTCATGAGGACAGGATCTCGTTACTGAAGTATGGCTGCGTTGAGACGCTACTGATGCGCACCGTTATGCACGTAGACTACCAGGAAGAGTGTATGAGACTGCCCTGGGTATACTATTATATTACCCGGATAAGGGTTTGTTAGTTTCATAAATCATATTAATTTTTGACATTTTTCAGGATAAGGAAAATTCATTGATGTTTAAACTGAAGTATTTGAAATCATTTAAACCCGAAGTTTACAACTCGTATATTAGATATTTAAGCAAAATGTCGCCCATTTGGGACTCGGATGTGGCTATTATAGATTTGGTATTATTTAATTTTACTTTAAATATGAGCACCAAACTTTATTATATTACATAATTTGTATAACTAGATGATGCCAATTATATTATTTAATCCGGATCGTCCTAATCTCATTAATAGAGACGTTGTCAAGTAAGTGACTTATTGTACTTTGATTTGATTTGTTATAAAATGAATAAATTATTTATATGTCCCGTTATAATAGAGTGCAACAACATATGTATATGTATTTACTTGAGCGCTACTTAATATTAAAGTATCGATCGGAATGTGAGGCAAAGTCACGATTCTTGAGACTAATGAATACATTGAATGACGTGAATATTCTGCGAGAGATGCAAAAGAAACATACTTTACAACTCTGCAACTCATCCCTTGTGACCCCACTCTTGCTAGAGGTGTTTGATGTCAAGTCTACGGCACCGGTAGAGTCGGGCAGCTCTTCAATTGATTTCATATCATCTCCCATCTCATCGGACTTGTAGTTAAAAATCTCTAAAAATCTCATTTATATAACTATAAATACAAGTATGCACAAATATATTGATATTTACTAAAGTATTATTTATTTTATACAGTAAATAATGTATACAATCATAAATTTTATATATGTGTTAAGTTTAAATAAACAATTCACACAATATTATACAAAATGTGTATTTGTTTTTTTGTGGTTTTGTATGAATGCAAATACGGTACTTATCATAATTATAAGCGTTTATAACAATTTCACGCTATTTATGGCCCATTATATCACAGAATTATGTAATTATATTATGAGTCATAAAAAATTCAAATTAATTATTTTGATTTGTCGTGAATTCATTAGACATTTAGGGTATTTTCTAGCATAATTACCGTATATGTCTGAAAGTATGAATAAATTTAAATACAGTAATGGTTTTCTTATTTGAAAAATTTTATATCAAAAACAATTTCTTTTATTATAATAAAAACATAAATAAAAATATATAGGAAAAGAGATGTTAAAAATATATTTTCACAGATTTAATCGTTTGTCACGTTAACCTTGAACACAACCAATTAATTCGCTTAAGGATTAAAATAAATAAAAACAAGTTTTACTAAATTTATCCCCGATTCTATATAAAAATCATAAAGCATTACCTAAACTCTTATACGCAAACTCTGGTACTAATGATAATCAAATGCAATTCAGTTTAAAAGCCATCCATTGAAACATTTGATTTGTTTGCACATATTTCTAGTTGTGTTTAAATTCACAAAACAACTATAATTCAAAAACTTCTAGTTTTATATATTCTTTATGATTTTATGATTATTTTTGTATTATTATTGTAGTTATAGTGTATTGTTAAGATTGTGTGTTATTTACAGTATTAATATACAGTATTTACTATTGTAAGCTTATTTGTAATTATTATATACATTGACTTCAAGAATCAATAATATAAATAAATTTTATTCATAGAATTTTTTTTGTTTGAAATCCAATCGTTGGATAATTCATATCATAGTAATGAAATATGAAGTATGAAATACAAAATACCTCGACAAATAAACAATTCAAAATTGAATAATTTATTATTTTTTAGCATTTCGTCACAAAATCTAAGCTTGATATAAATTCTATTTTAATATAATTTAATTAATTTATTAAGCATAGGCGTTTATATAAACCTGTCAAAACAAATCACTAGAAATATTATTTTAATGCAAATTAACTTTAATTTACGGTAAATATTAATATGAGTGACAAAGTATTACCGAAGGTATGTGCTGTTTGTGGACATATGGCACTGGGTATGATATGACTTTTTTTTAACAATAATTAATTTTAAAATTTATTATTAAAATTCTTACTAGTTAATAAATTTATACTATATGAATATTAAGGGAAAAATTTTGGTGCCCTATCGTGTGAAGCATGTAAAAGCTTTTTTAGGAGGAATGCTTTAAAAAATACTGTAAGATCATTGATATTGAATATATTTAATAGTAATTTAATAAATTAACCGGTACATTAATTTGTAGCAAAAATGTAATTTTGACAATAAATGCAATATTGATTTAATAACGAGAAAGTTTTGCGCAAAGTGTCGATTAGATAAATGTCTCGCTATCGGCATGAGACGGGTATTGAAACATTTGAAATAAATAGTAATTAAAATAATTATAACACGTTTTGTTTGATAAAGGAGTGGATATTGAATGAAGAGAATCGGGAGCTAAAAAAGCTTAAGATATTAGCGAACAAAAAACGGAGAGATCATAATCAATGTAGTAATACAAGTGATGAAAGTACAAAATCATTGATAGACTCATCACCGGAACCAACACACGGAAACCACATCTCAAACACCATTAATATAACAAATAATGATTTTTTATATGAAATACTCGATAACAATCATTTCAGTGAAAATGCCCTCGGTGAACAGATTAGGGATATAGAGAGCACTGTTAACAACGGATTCATTGATGATATTATGGACACAAATTTTGATTACATTATAAATGATCAACAAATTATTGGATATAATAATAGCAATCAAATTACTCCACAAACGGGTTATAATGTGTCAAATGAGACGATAGAAAAAGCCGTAGAGTTTACTGTTTCGGTGATACCTATCGCCAGACCTCTAAGTGAATGCAACACTCGTTTCAATGAAAGGGAAACTTATTTATTGAATGAATTGATAACAACTTCCCGGCGTATGATCTGTTCGTTTAGCAGTAACATCAAAGATGTGGACAATATGTATGACTTTCATCAGACTATTGCCAACAAATTTGACAGTTGTATCAGAAATTTAACAACTTTTGTGAAAGGGTTGTCCGCATTCAGGGATATCTACTCTGAAGACCAGATCTCACTACTGAAGTACGGGTGCTTTGATGTCATATTCTTGAGGTCTATCAAGTTTTTTGATTACACGGATAATGTGATCAAAATTCCAATGGTTTGTAGATTATATTTGTGGTGCAAGCTAATTTATAGTATTTGTTTGTACCTGATAGAGCCCGAATAATTTTATTGTATTAAAATTGGATTTTTTGAAAAACGTTGAAATTTTTTATCACCCATATATGAAGTTTTTGCAAAAGCTATTACCCATTTGGGACAACGACCACACAATAATAAACTTGGTATATAAATTTATTAAATTTAAATTATGGATATTAGTAGAACTTATACTTATTTAAACAAATAATTTTCGTAGATGTCATCAATAACTTTGTTTAATCCGGATCGTCCCAACCTTGCTAATAGAGATGTTATCAAGTAATTAATAAATAGCTTTATTTTACATTTTTAATATTTCATTATAAATTGCAATTCCAAAAATTGTCATTAATTCTTAATACTATTGATTGACTTTATGTTTATTTGTCACACAATATAGACTCCAACAACACATTTATATGCATTTATTGCGACGATATTTACAATTGAAGTATCGATCGGAATGTGAGGCAATGTCGCGATTCTTGAGACTAATGAATATAATAATGGATTTAAATGTCTTAAGAGAGGCTCAGAGGAAGCATATGATTGAAGACACGCCGAAGACTTTGCTTCCGCCACTACTTGAGGAGGTCTTTGATATGACACCTGTATGTCAGTCGGAATATTCGTTCACGAGTTTATAGAAATCAAGGAAATGTAGTTTAATTTATTATAAATTCTGGTGTACCTTAATGTTAACAGTATTTATTATTTAAGGTACAATGTATTATAATAGGGGCCATTCAATAAGTACGTAGGCAAGGGGTAGGAGGGAGGGGGTCAGGTGAAAAGTGTATATGTTATTTGGGGGAGGAATTTAGAAAATAATGAACTTCCTTTTATTACTTTCAAAATATCTTAAGACTACATGAATTGTTTAGATAATGAAAAAAATAACTATTATCCAAATGGGTAATGCGGCAAAATTTAATGTCAATTTAAGTATTAAATATTTAAATGACTTTACAATTATGAAAATATTATTATACTATATATTTTCATTAAGTAATGAAATTCTGACCAGACTTTGTAAAGATAAATAATAATTATGTTAAAATTTCCTAAAATATTTGAATATAAAACTAGTTTCAAGTCTATTACCGATAACTTATATTTTATTTGTCATTAAATAAATAAACGATATGTTGATATATTTATAATCAACAATACTAATGTTTTTATGCATATTAGTGATAATTATCACGATATAATTTAAACGATTATATAAAAACACTTGAAAGGAACCAGATAATATTTTTATTTTAAAATACAGGTACAATATTAGCTAAATACAAAGTTAATATAGAAAAGTGTGGTTTATTATGTTTTTGGGTTAAACCAGACTCATATAATATATAATATTATTGTGAAGTTCCTATATTGTATCAACCAATACCCAAACTCAGGTTTATTAATATATGAAAAGCACTGGTAGTTTTTTTTATAGCAAATTCGATGCATTCATGTAACCAAATATAAATATAAATTTCTTATGATTAAAATAGAAAAAAATATGTTTTAAAATTCTTATAATATTTTTGTAATTTATTTTATTTTTTATATAAAAATAACAAAAACTTTCATTTTCACTGATACTACAAATAAATATTGAAAACTTTGTTAACTAATATTTTATTCATTTAATGGATTGTATTTATTATATTTTATTATCAAAAAAATAATAGAAATATTTTTGATATTAATTTATAAATAAATAAAATTATAAATGGAAAAATCAATTTTCGTTTCACCCATCGATTAAATAATAATAAATGGTTTGTAAACATTTTCAATATTATGGTGTATGTATAGCCGTAGTAAATATAAAATAATAAAACTTATCTAACTTTGATTTAAGCATTTTAAAGGTAATATTAAAAGAAAAGTACTTTAGTGGATTAAACATAATTTGATTATTATAATTTTATAACAAAATCAGTTTCTTTTTTAATAATAAATAAGAATATGTAGGAAAGGAGATATTAAAAGGATATTTTTAAAGATTTAATCGCGTGTAACATTTACCTTGAATGCAAACAATTAATTCGTTCATGGATTAAAATAAAAAACAAGTTTTCCTAGATATGTCCCCGATTCTATATAGTTATTATAAGTCTTTACCTAAACTTTTGTACGCAAACTCTGGTGCTGATGATAATCAAATGCATTTATGTTTAATAGCCATCCATTTAAACAGTCGACTTGTTTGCACACATTTTTAGTTGTGTTTTAAATCCCCAGAAACTGACTCTCATTCAAAAAACTTCTAGTTTTCAATATACTTTACGACTATTTTTGTATTTTATTGTAGTTGTAATACATTGTTAAGATTGATTGCTATTTACAGTGTACAGTATAGTAGTAAACATTTATATACATTGACTTCAAGAATCTATAATTAAGTTGTATTCATAGAAATTTATTTATCATTGGGTCATTCATAGTATTAAATGTACACTAATGTATTTTTAATCATAAATATCAATAAAACTACAAAATACAGCGATGAAAAATTTAGTATTTTTATCATTTCGTCAGAAAGTGTTCAAAATCTAATATAAAATTTTAATATAATTAATATATAATATTATATTAAGCATGAGTTTCCATATAAACCAGTCGTAACAAATTGCTAATGTATTTTGAATGCAAATTATAATTATTAATGAATAAAATACATATAATTTAATGTCAACGTCAACCATACTATGAGTGACAAAGTATTACCGAAAGTATGTGCTGTTTGCGGACATATGGCAATGGGTATGATATGACTTTTTTAAACACTAATTAATTTTAAAATTCATCATTATAATTCTAATTACTGTACTAATAAGTTATTAGTTAATACCTGTAAATTATTACTATATAAATATACAGGCAAAAATTTTGGTGCCATATCGTGTGAGCCCTGTAAAGCTTTTTTTAGGAGGAATGCCTTAAAAAATACGGTAATTTTATTTGTATTATAGAAAATATATATTTAATAGAAATTTATTAAAATAACGGATAAATTATAGCTAAAATGCCATTTCGACAATAAATGCAATATTGATTCAATCACCAGAAAGTTTTGCTCAAGGTGTCGATTAGATAAATGCCTGGCCATTGGCATGAGACGGGTATTCAATGAATTGAAATAAATAGTAATTTAAATAATTATAACAAATTTTGTTTGATTAAGGACTGGATATTGAATGACGAGGAACGGGAACTCAAAAAGCTTAAGATATTAGCAAACAAAAAACGGAGGGATAGTAATCAATACAATAATATTAGCGATGAAAGTACAAAATCATTGATAGACTCATCACCGGAAACATCGCACGGAAACTACATCTCAAACACCAATAATAACACAAATAATGATATTTTATGCGAAATACTTGATGACAACAACATTAGTGCCGATGCCCTTAGCGAGCAAATTATGGATATAGAGAGCACTGTTACAAACGATTTCATTGATAATATTGTGGACAAAAAATTTGATTGCATAATAAATGATCAACAAATTAGTGTATATAATAATTGCAATGAGATAACTTCACAAACGGGTTATAATGTGTCAAACGAGACGATTGAAAAGGCCGTCGGGTTTGCTGTTTCAGTGATACCTATCGCGCGACCTCTAAGTGAATGCAACACTGGTTTCAATGAAAGGGAAACTTATTTATTGAATGAATTGATAACAACTGCCCGGTGTATGGTCACTCCGTTTAGCAGTAACATCAAAGGCCTGGACAATATGTATGACTTTCATCAGACTTTTGCCACCAAATTTGACAGATGTATCAGAAATATAACAAAATTCGTGAAAGGGTTGTCCGCATTCAGGGATATCTACTGTGAGGACCAGATCTCACTACTGAAGTACGGGTGCTTTGAAGTCATATTCTTGAGGTCTATCAGGTGTTTTGATTACACGGATAATGTGCTCAAAATTCCAATGGTTTGTGTCATCAGTTTTGCATTTATTATAATTTGTTATAAAATTTACAGTATTTATTTTTTTCTGATAGGACCCGGATAACCAAATTGTATTAAAATTAGATTTTTTGAGAAACATTGAATATTTTTATCACCCATATAAGAAATTTTTAAATAAACTATTACCCATTTGGGACACCGATCGCACAATAATAGATTTGGTATAAAAGTTTACTAGATTAAAATTTTGTAAATTTGTAAAATTTATACTTATAATAAAGTAAATAATTTTTTGTAGATGTCATCAATAACTTTGTTCAATCCGGACATTCCCAACCTTGCTAATAGAGATGTTATCAAGTAATTAATAACTTTTTTGCCATATTATTTTTATTTCTGTATCGATTCATCTATTCTTAACATTAATTGATTGACTTTATGTTTATTTGTCACACAATATAGACTCCAACAACACATTTATATGCATTTATTGCAACGATATTTACAATTGAAATATCGATCGGAATGTGAGGCAAAGTCAAGATTTTTAAGACTAATGAATGTAATCATGGGTTTAAATGTCTTAAGAGAGGCTCAGAGGAAGAATACGATGGAAGACACGCCAAAGACATTGATTCCGCCACTACTCCAAGAGATCTTAGATATCGCACCTGTATGTCAGTCAGACTACACGCTCACTATTTTATAGTAATCAATGAATTAATCAATTACTGTAAATGCAGTATTTTATAAAATAAGGTTTACCTCAATGTTAACATTATTTATTATACAATGCATTATAAAATACAAAACATGTATTATATTATATTTAATTCATAACTTAATAATCGTTATACTAAAGTTAATTAACATTATTTTATGTTTATCGTCATTAAATTGTTAAAATTATAAATAAATGTCATACTTTAAAAAGCAATTAATAACTTATTACAATATAATTTCCTGCTTATTACATTGTATTTATATTATATTTAATTAAAAATTTTAACATTCATTTCATTTAATATTCTTAAAGTTTATTGATTGTGTTTTTTATTGCTAATTTACTACCAGTAATTTAAACAGGATAACTTTACTCTGTTATTGGTAACATAAAACATACACTTGGATTTCATGACAAATTATTTTTATTTAGATTTTATATCAATATCATAATACTTTTTTTATAAGGTAATACTAAAGTAAATTTATTATTTATTTTACACAGCAAACATACAGCAATAAAATTATAATTGTGTTAAATTAAAAAATAAATATTTATCAAAATTTTCAGAATAAGTATTTGTATTTTGTACATTGTATAATTGCAAATGCAAACACTTATAACAATTTCACGTTATTTTGGGCCCATTATATCACCGGATTATGTAATTACATTAGTATTCATAATATGTTTAAATTCAAACAATAAGTATAAAAAGTTTGAATAAATCTAAATACAGGAAAGGTTTTAAAAAAGTTTCCTTAATTTTATAACAAAAAAAACAATTTCTTATTTATAATAATTAGAATATAAATTATATTAGATATAAGAAAAATGATTTAAATTTATGTTTTCAAATTTAATAACTAAAACCATTAGCCTTGAAACTGAACAATTAATTCGCTCATTGATTATAATAATAAAAAACAAGTTTTGCTAGATATGTCCCCGATTCTTTATAGAAATGATAAGTCGTTACCTAAACTCTTATACGCAAAATCTTTGGCACTAATGGTAATCAAATGTAGTAATGTTTTAATAGCCATCCATTCAAACAGTCGACTTGTTTGCACACATTTCTAATAGTGTTTAAAATCCCGAAAAATCAAACTCTCATTCAAAACAAAACTTATGGTTTTGTGCATTCTTTACGACTATTTTTGTATTTTTATTGTGGTTTTAGTGCATTGTTTAGATTGAGTGCTATTTACGGTAATAACATATACAGTGATTTTGAGAAAATATAATTAAGTTGTATTCACAGAAATTTATTTTTATTTAGAAACACGATCGTTGGATACTTTATATAAAGTATATATTTTTCGTGACCTAAAAATATCAATAAAAATATAAGTTTGAAAATTGAAAATATTATTTTTATTTTTTGTGTTTCCGTCAGTGTATTCATAATCCAAACTTATTATAATTGTTTAACAATAGTTGAATATAATTAACATGTAATCGATGCATATTATACATGAGTTTTCATATAAACCTGTCAAAATACATTACAACTAATGTGTGTTTAATGCAAATTATCATTACGGTTAATGAATAAAATACCCATAATTTACGGCATATCATAATATGAGTGTTAAAGTATTTCCGAAAGTGTGCGGTGTTTGTGGACATATGGCAATGGGTATGATATAACTTTTATTAAACATTAATTAATTCAAAAATTTCCTTTTAATACTCTATTTAATAATTGTTATATGAATATACAGGCAAAAACTTTGGTGCCGTATCGTGTGAGCCATGTAAAGCCTTTTTCCGTAGGAATGCCTTAAAAAATGCTGTAATGTTTGATTTTAATTGCTAAACATTTAATGCTAATTTAATACATTGATTGACATATAGCTAAAATGCCATTTCGATAATAAATGCAAAATTGATTCAATCACGAGGAAGTTTTGCTCAAGATGCCGATTAGACAAGTGCCTGGCCATAGGAATGAGAAGGGTATACAATGAAAATGCATTAACTCACAAACATTATCAATTAAAATGATTAAAACAAGTTTTATTAATATCAAGGACTGGATACTTAATGAAGAGGAACGGGAGATGAAAAAACTCAAGCGATTAGAAAACAAAAAGTGGAGGGATAGTCATAATAGTGCTAATAATAGTAGTAATACTAGTATTACATGCGATGAAAGTCCACAATCATTGATAGACTCATCTTCGGAAACATCACATGAAAATCACATCTCAAACACCAATCAAACCTTAAATAATGATATTTTATACGAAATACTCGACGACAACAATATCAGCGCCGATGCCCTCAGCGAACAGATTAGGGATATAGAGACCACTGTTACCAACGATTTCATTGATAATATTGTGGACAATAGCTTTGATAAGCTAAATACCTCACCACCATATGTGCAACAAATTGCTTGTTATAACGTGTCAAATAAGACCATTGAAAAGGCCGTCGAGTTTGCCGTTTCGGTGATACCTATCGCGCAACCTCTAGGTCAATGTACCGCTGGTTTCAATGAAAAGGAGATTTATTTAATGAATGAATTGATGGCAACACTCCGACGTCTGGGCAGTCCGTACAGCAGTAACAGCAGAAATCTGGACAATATCTATGACTATGACTATCACCAGACTGCTACCACCAAATTTGACAAATGTATCAGAAATGTGACAAAAGCTATGAAAGGGTTGACGGCATTCAAGAATATCTGTTGTGAGGACCAGATCTCACTACTGAAGTACGGGTGCTTTGATGTCATATTCTTGAGGTCTATCATGTATTTTGATTACACGGATAATGTGCTCAAAATTCCTTTGGTTTGTGTTTTTAAATTAGTTTGTATTTAATTTGTGAAATAATTAATTCAAAATTTCATTTTCATAGGACCCTGATCACTCGGTAGTAATGAAAATCGATATATTGAAAAGCGCTGACTATTTATATCATCCGTTTCTCAATTTTCTACACACAATGTCACACATTTGGGACACCGATCGCAATATAATTCATTTAGTATGAGATTCTACTAATTTATTGCACCTGGTTACTTTTATTAAATATATGAAATTATTTTCCTAGATGACATCAATAGCTATGTTCAATCCGGACCGTCCAAACCTTGCTAATAGAGATGTTATCAAGTAATTAATAAGTTTTATTGAGACTTGATTTTTATTTCTTTATCGATTTCTATATCTTAAACTTTTGACATTTATTTTTCTCATTAATTATTTAACTTTATATTTATTTGTCACACAATATAGACTCCAACAACACATTTATATGCATTTATTGCGACGATATTTACAACTCAAGTATCGATCGGAATGTGAGGCAAAATCACGACTTTTAAGGCTAATGAATATAATAATGGATTTAAATGTCTTAAGAGAGGGTCATAGAAAACATATGATTGAATACACGCCGAAGACATTGATTCCACCACTTCTGGAGGAGGTCTTTGATATGACACCTGATTGTCAGTCAGACTATTCGCTCACGAGTTTATAGTTTTGACTGAATATTGAGTTTTATTTTAAAATAACTTTTACCTCAATTTTAATGTTATATTGTTTTTTAAAACACAATGTATTGTAAAATACAAAATCAGTATTATATTTCATTCATAATTAGGCATTGTAATGAAATTAATTATATTAGGTTTGCAACTACTCAAATATTAACTAAATGTCATATTAAAAAACCACATTAATGATTGATTACAATACACCGGTATATTACAACCATACGTTATATTTTTTCTATTGTATGAAATTAATGGATGCATTTTATTTATTTAATAATTTCATTTAATAACCAAACAGATGTTAAAAGTTAAAAAAATACAGTTTTTAGCTTCATTTCACTAAACTAAACAATAAACCCTCTGAAAATAGGCATTGTATTGAAATTAATTATATTAAGCTTGCATGTACTCAAATATTAAATAAATGTCATATTTAAAAACCATATTAGAGATTGATTACAATACACCGGTATATTACTGCCATACGTTCAATTTTTTCTATTGTATGACATTAATGGATACATTTTAAAAATTTATTCAATAATTTCATTTAATAACCTTACAGATGTTACAAGTTAACAAAATACAGTTTTTAGCTTCTCATTTCACTAAACTAAACAATAAACCCTCTGCACATGAGTTATATTTAAATACACCTGGATTACAACTTTAAATTATATAATTTTATGTAGAAGTAGATTGGGTTTAATAGTAACTTTAGGGAATGTAATTTTCACAATTTTCCGTAAAAGTGTATAATATGCACGGGAATATTTTGTTTTCAACACCTAATGCTAGAATTCATGAACCGTGAATTTAAACAATATGATTGTGAATGAAATACAAAAACAAGTTTTTGTAATTGTAATTCAGTAGCCAAACTCTTATCTACGCAAACTCTTGTGATAATGATTGTTATTGTTTGTTTGCTAGCAATCCAATTAAAACGATAGACTGACTTTGCTCAATTGACTTTTTTTATGGCACATTTCTAGTAGTGGCAACATTCAAAACTAAACTCAACTCTTATTCAAAAACAATTTCTGGTTTTATGTATTCTTTACGTGTTTTGTATTTGATTTTTTAGTGCATTATTAAGATTGACTGCTATTTATGGCTAACTATATACCAGTATAGTACGTATAATATTTAATTTTTAAATATACAGTATAGGTTGTAATGAGCCTAATTATATGCACAATAAGGAATCCAAAATAAATCCCATATTTTAAAAGAATATTAAAAATTGTTTATAATATAATTTTATAAAAATATTTATTTGATTAATTACTTTGTATATTCAAATACTGTGAACCGGTAGTAAATTAGTTGTAATTGTTATGTTGACATTTTACTAAATAAACTAACACATATTACTTTATTCGATAAATAGTGTCATAAAATGCACCTGTATTATTTCTTAATCTCCCATATAATTTTTATATAGACATTTAATCTAGTAATTTTTTATAAGTTTACAATTAATACGATTTTTAAAGAAAATAATAAAATAAAATTTAGCAGATATAAGTTATTAACTTACCTTAACTTAAATATTCTGTATTATCTCATGTGAAATTCAAATCTTAATAACTAATAATTAGTTGTTTATTAGCAATTATTGTATATTTTATTTTTAATATGTTGTGTTTAGTCTACTCGTTTTGCACACATTTCTTGTAGCGTATAAAATAACTCAAAAACTATTTACAAATGAATTCTCATTCAAAAACTTCTGGTTCTGTGTATTCTTTATGACTGTTTTTGAAGTGTATTGTTTAAGTGTATTATTAAATGTCGACTGCAAATCTCAATAAATATATTAAATAATATTAATAAGATTGGTGTGAAACGCTTTAGTATTAGAAATATTAAATTAACAATATAATCAAAAATTAAGTTTGCCTAAAAATTAATAATATAAATATTAAAAATGAACATTATATATTTTGTGGTTGTTAGCCATATGTGTTTATAAACTCAATTTTATTTAAACTGTTACCGTATTTGAAAATAATTTGTGTTTAATCGATACCTGCTAGATATATTTTAATAACAAATCATCGTTATTAAAAGCGATTAATAATAATTATTATTATATAAATAAAATTCATATATTAATAAATGTCACTACAAAGTATGAATGACAAGGGATATCTAAAAGTATGCGGTGTTTGTGGGTATATAGCAATTGGTATGATAAAAATAATTATACACTGATTAATTCAATCCCTAATTAATATATTTATTATATTAAAAATTAGGCAAAAACTTTGGTGCCGTATCGTGTGAGCCCTGCAAAGCCTTTTTCCGTAGGAATGCGTTGAAAACTACTGTAAACATAGTTATATTATTTGTTATTAAATTTATAGTAATTGTTTGATTGTCTAAAATAATAGCTTATATGCCATTACGACAATAAATGCAAAATTGATTCAGTCACTAGAAAGTTTTGCCCAAAGTGTCGATTAGACAAATGCCTGGCCATTGGAATGAGACAGGTATTGACTCACAGGAAATAAATTAGAAATTAAAATAAGTTTATTTTGATTACCAAGGACTGGTTACTAAATGAAGAGGACCGGGAGATGAAAAGACTTAAAATATTAATAAATAAGAAACGAAAAAATAGTAGCAGTAACACACATATTAGCGATGAGAGTATAAAATCATTACCAGACACATACTATGGACATCAAATTTTAAACACCAATAATACCACATATAATGATATTTTGAATGAAATACTCGAAGACAATAATATCAGTACCGATGCCCTCAGCGAACAGATTAGAGATATAGACAGCACTGTTACCAACGGATTCATCGATAATATTGTGGACAATAGTCTTAATAACTCAACCAATTTACCAAATAATCAACAAATTAGTATTAATAGTAATAACTCACAAATTGGTTATAATGTGTCAAATGAGACAATCGAAAAGGCCGTAGAGTTCGCCTATCGGGTGATACCTATCGCCCGACCTCTAAGTGAATGCAACACTGGTTTCAATGAAAAGGAGACTTATTTAATGAATGAATTGATGACATGCACTCAGTTTATGTATACTCCTAAGAGTAATACAAACAAATATTTGGATAATATGTATGACTTTCATAAGTCACTTAACATTAAGTATGACCGATGTATCAGAAATGTGATCAAAGCGGTGAAAGGGTTGTCCGCATTCAGAGATGTCTGTGAGTCCGACCAGATCTCACTACTAAAGTACGGGTGCTTTGAAGTCACATTCTTGAGGTCTATCATGTTTTTTGATTACACAAATAACTCGCTCAAAATTTCTATGGTTTGTACCATTAGCTTGCATTTAATTATTAGTAAATTACTGAAAAGCTTTAATAATTGTTGTATTGTCTCATAGGACCAGGATCATTCGATTGTATTGAAAATGGATTTTTTGAAAAATTTTGATAATTTTTATCAGCCATTTAGCAAGTTTTTACACAAGTTATCAAGCATTTGGGACACCGATCACAATATTATTCATTTGGTATTAACTATATGTCATATTAAATGTTTCACATTATCTAAAATTAATTTATTCGTAGATGTCCTCAATAGTTATGTTCAATCCGGATAATCCAAACCTTGCTAATAGAGATTATGTCAAGTAACTTAATACATTTGTGACATTTGATTGTTTAGAGATGTTTTAATATAACATAATTTTGATTTATTTGTCACACAATATAGACTCCAACAACACATTTATATGCATTTATTGCTTAGATATTTACAACTCAAGTATCGATCAGAATGTGAGGCAAAGTCACGATTCTTGAGACTAATGAATGTAATCACGGGTTTAAATGTCTTAAGAGAGGCTCAGAGGAAGCTTATAATGGAAGAAACGCCAAAGACTTTGATTCAGCCACTTCTGCAGGAGGTCTTTGATGACACCTGAATGTCAGTCAAACTAACTTAATCACAAATACTTAGTAACGTACTCAGTATTCAAGTTACATAACATTATGTAATTTTCATTTTTATAATAATTTATAAATTATAATTTATACTATATTTTAATTACATTATCAATAGATTCTACGTTACAATCATTGTAAAAATCAGTTATACTTCAAATATTAACTAATTATAGATTTGGTTAATTTATTTAATATACCTTTATTTTTTCAGATATGATAAAAATATTTTAATAATAAGTTTATAATAATTAAAATTTTTTGAATTTGTAAAACATTTATCACAAAAAAATTCTGACTTAAAATTAATTATACCTAACATTCATTTGCATTGATAAATTAAGCCTAACATTACTTAATTTATCATTACACAGTAAATTACGAAATCTTACGCTCTGTGCAATCGTATAATTTTTTATTCATTAGATAAAACTTACACGCAAACTCTGAGTGAAAATGTAGCATCGACAATTTTATTTTTAATAGCATTTTTTTTAACGCAGTGTACAAATGTAAAAATGTACAAATTTTTGTATGTTTAAAAAATACATTCAATAATTTTTAATTCTTTGTATTTCCTACAACTATTTTTTGAATATTTTTGTGTGATTTAGTGCATTATCAAGAATGACTTCTTTTATCATTTAATATATCGTTTAAACTTAAACATCAAGAATATATTATTATATTTTATTGACAATATTACTAACTTGAAATCACTGCTATATTAAATATAAATCATATGAAACTGTTATTGGTATAGACATTAATAAATTCTCTATTTAAATGTCAACAGTATTTTTGTTTTGCTTTATTTATATGGTTGCTCATTTTATTTAAAGCATAAATTCGTGTCTCCATATAAATATTTCATGCAACCAAATATTTAACAACATTTTTGCAAATTTCTAGAATAATAGTAATGATTATAGTGTTACTATGATACAGTATATAATAAATATACATAGTTTGTGGTAAATCATAACATGAGTGACCGGGGACATTCCAAAGTTTGTGGTGTTTGTGGATATACAGCAATGGGTAAGATATTGATTCCTTACATTTTGAGTGCTAGGTAGTCTAAATTACTGTATATCCTCATAGTAACACGAGATGTAGTAAAAACCTCATGTTTGATAAAAGCTATCCTGATGTAAATAGATATTTATTGTTCATAACTATTAATAATTATATGAATATTTAGGCAAAAACTTCGGCGCCTTATCGTGTGAGCCCTGCAAAGCCTTTTTCCGACGAAATGCTCTCAAAACTACTGTAAAACTCTTTAATTGTATTTGTTATCAATGTAATCATCATTTAAATAATTGCCTCGTTTACTAAATCATAGCTCAAATGTCATTTCGACAATAACTGCAAAATTAATGAAATCACGCGAAAGTTTTGCACAAAGTGTCGATTAGAGAAATGCCTGGCCATTGGAATGAGGCGGGTATGAATTAAAATGCACAAGGTCATAATTATAATTATTAAACCAAGTTTTATATTATTAAGGACTGGCTATTAAATGAAGAGGAACGGGATATGAAAAGACTTAGGATATTAGAAAACAAAAAGAAAAAGGGAAATAGTTTTAATAGTAATACTAGCGATGAAAGTCCCAAATCATTGATAGACAGGTCACCGGAAGCATTGCATGAAAATCACATCTCAAACACCATTAATACCACAAATAGTGATATATTATGTGAAATACTCGATGACAACAATTTTAGTGCCGATGCTCTCAACCGACAGATTATGGACATAGAGTGCATTCTTGACAATGGTTTCAATGAGAAAAATAGTTTTGAAAACACAAACAATTTGTTAAATGATCAACAAATTAGTTGTTATAATAATTGCAATGAAATTACTTCACAAACGGATTACGAAGTGTCAAACGAGACGATCGAAAAGGCGGTCGAGTTTGCCGTTTCAGTGATACCTATAGCCAGACCTCAACGGGAATTCAACACTGGTTTCAATGAAAAGGAAATTTATTTAATGAATGAATTGATGAGATGGTCTCAGTTTATGTGCACTCCTCACATAAGTTATGTAAACAAAAATCTGGATAATATGTATGAGTTTTATCAGTATTTTACTAGCAAACAGGTCAGATCAATCACAGACCTGACAAAAACAGTGAAAGGGTTGTCCGCATTCAGGGATATTTGCTGTGAGGACCAGATCTCACTACTGAAGTACGGGTGCTTTGAAGTCATATTCTTGCGGACTATCGTGTATTTTGATTGCACGGATAATACGCTCAAACTTCCTTTGGTTTGTGCCATTAGTTTACATTTATTATATTAATAAGTTTATTAGATTTTCATTTTGTTATAGGATCGTTATCACACGATGATATTGAGCATGGATTTTTTGAAAAATGTTGACTATATATATCACCCATATAGAAATTTTGTTCAAAAATTTTCACGCATTTGGGACACCGATCGCATTATACTTAATTTGGTACTAGTATATAGTTACTAGAATACAAATTCTTAATTTATAATTATTACCAAATTATTTAATGTCATAGATGTCGTCAATAATTCTGTTCAATCCGGATCATCCTAACCTTGTTAATAAAGATGTCATAAAGTAATTAATAAGTTTATTTGAGATTTGATTTTTATTTCTTTATCGATTGATATTTCGCAAATTTTTCACATCTATTATATATATTGTATATTTTTATTATTATTTTTAGACTCACATTAATTGATTGACTTTATGTTTATTTGTCACACAATATAGACTCCAACAACACATTTATATGCATTTATTGCGACGATATTTACAACTCAAGTATCGATCGGAATGTGAGGCAATGTCGCGATTCTTGAGACTAATGAATATAATAATGGATTTAAATGTCTTAAGAGAGGCTCAGAGGAAGAATACAATGGAAGACACGCCGAAGACATTGATTCCACCACTTCTGGAGGAGGTCTTTGATATGACACCTGTTTGTTAATCAGACTATTGTATATTATACGCGCAGTCATTGATACCAAGAAATAAAAATATTATTTTTATAATATATTTTAGTTAATGTTAAGCAATTGTTTGGCTAAAATGTGAAACGTGTATTTATTGTATTCATACTAATTATGTTAAAATGGTTATATAAGTACAAATAAACCCAGAGTCACATAGTTTAAAAGCAAATAAAAATTGATTACTTTATCATTTTGTGTATAACTTATCTTGTTTTTAAAAAACATGTTGAATTTTTTCATTTTGATATAATATTCAGTTTATTAACTATAATATACTTAACTCTAAATAAATAGAAATTTTACAATTAAACACACTTTATCCATATGTCTAATTAGTTAACCTTTAATCAGCCCTTAAACTCCAATAAACATTATAAAAAATTATGCAATGTAAAATATGTTCACAAACCAACAGTAAATTACTAACAGTCGTTAAACTTTTAACCTGACAAACTTATATAAAATATAATATAACAACATTTAATAACCAACAATAATATATGTATTTGTTTAAGCCATAATAATATTTCAAGAAATAATATTTATGAAATAGAAATTAATCTCAATTGCCAAATAGTTAACACTTATTTAAATATCATTTTCAAATAAATCATAGTTTGCTTTCCTTTTATTACTTACAAAATACTTTAAGACTACATAAATTGTTTAGTTAATGAAAAAATAACTATTATGCAAATGGGAAATGAGGTAAAATTTCATTTGATATTAAAATATTTAAATGACTTTACAATTCCGAATGAATTACTAAATATAAATATTTCCATTAAGTAATGAAAAGTTTGACCAGACTTTGGAAAGGTATGCAATTATTTTTGCTAAAAGTCGCACAATATTTGTATTCAAGACTATTTTCGAGTTCATTAACCATTGAATTAATTTTTCCTTATATTTTATTTGTCATTAAAAAAATAAACGATATGTTGATATATTTATAATGAGTAGTTTATCACCAGTACTAATATTTTTATGCATATTGCTAATAATTATCATAATTATCACTTTATAATTTAAATTATTTTATAAACAGACTTGAATGGATTGTGATAATATTTCAATTGCAAAATACAAATACAGGTACAGTATTACTTAAATACACATTAATATAGATGAGTGTGGTTCATTATGTTTTTGGGTTAAACCAAATTTGGATATTGTGAAGTTACTATACTCTATTATTACTACAATTTACTGTAGTAAAAATTAGTATGACTTATGAAACTTTAATTTTACAATTTTAAAGACAGTATTAAAAGTAACGTACTTTGGAGGATTAAATATAATTTGATTATTATAAATATTTATAGTATATTAAAATTTAAATAGCAATTACGAACTATAAATATTAATAAATAAATGCGATACGTTAGAAACACAAAAAAATGTTAGAATCATTAACCATTAACCTTGAACATAAAAGAATAATTTACTCGCGAATTAATATTATTGATATAAAACTAGTTTTGTATGATTTATCCCCGATTCTATATAAATATTATAAAACATTACCTAGATTCTTATACACCAACTCTTGTGTTAATAACAATCATTAATGTGTTTATGCACTGATTTCTAGTCGTGTTTAAAATCTGAAATCAACACTCATTCAAAAAACTTATGGTTTTTTCTATTTCTTAGAAATATTTTTATTAATTATTCTATTTTTAGTGAATTTCATCGTCAAGAATATATATAATTAAGTTTTATTACAAACAATTCATTTGTGTTTGAAACGCAATTGCCAGATACATTATGCTTAATAATAAAAATTAATATTTGAAAACTGAAAGCTATTTTTATAGATCGATCAAAATGTGTTTATAATCAAAAAATTAATATAAGTGTTTGAATTTATTAACATTCAGCTTAAATTTTAATTTAACGAGTTTCCAAGAAAACATGTCGTAAAGATTTTATCTCTAATTTGCATTTAATTCATATTATAATTATGTAATGTATAATGAATAAAACGTTTAATTTGTGATAAATCATAATATGAGTGACAAAGGAATCACGAAAATATGTAGTGTTTGTGGATATAAAGCAATGGGTATGATATAAAACGTTACACGCTAATTAATCACTTTTTGTATATTAATAAACATTAATAAATAATTATCATATATTCAGGTAAAAACTTTGGTGCCGTATCATGTGAACCTTGTAAAGCCTTTTTCCGTAGGAATGCCTTTAAAAATACTGTAAATATTAACTTTTTTATTTGTAAACAAATAGTAATTTAATAAATTGCTTGTCCATCAAATTATAGCTCAAATGCCATTTTGACAATAACTGCAAACTCGATGAAATCACGCGAAGGTTTTGCTCAAAGTGTCGATTAGATAAATGCCTGGCCGTCGGAATGAGACGGGTATAAATTGAAATGCACAAGGTCATGATTATAATTATTAAACCAAGTTTTATATGAGAAAGGACTGGATATTGAATGAAGAGGAACGGGAGATGAAAAGACTCAGGATATTAGAAAACAAAAAGAAAAAGGATAACAGTTTTAATAGTAATGATGAAAGTCCTCAATCATTGATAGACTCATCGCATGGAAATGACATCTCAAACACAAATAATATCACAAATGATGATATTTTATGCGAAATACTCGAAGACAACAATTTCAGTGCCGATGCCCTCAACCAACAGATTATGGAAATAGAGAGCACTGTTTTCCAAGATTTCATTGATTACATTGTAGACAATAGTTTTGATAACACGATAAATGACCAGAAAATTGGTGTATATAATAATTGTAATGAAATTAATTCACAATCCGATTATAATGTGTCAAACGAGACGATCGAAAAGGCGGTAGAGTTTGCCGTTTCGGTGATTCCTATCGCGAGACCTCTAAGTGAATGCAACTCTGGTTTCAATGTAACGGAAATTTATTTACTGAATGAGATGAAGACATGCACTCAGCTTCTGGGGGCACCGATGAGCAACAAAATAAAATCCTTGGACACTATGTATGATATTCATCAGTCATTTACCACCAAATTTGACACATCCATCAGAGGTCAGACCAAAGCTGTCAAATGGTTGTCCGCATTCAGAAATATTTGCTGTGAGGACCAGATCTCACTACTGAAGTACGGGTGCTTTGATATCATATTCTTGAGGTCTATCATGTATTTTGATTACACGAATAATACTCTCAAAATTCCCATGGTATGTGACATTAATTTACATTCAACTGAATAATATTTAAGCTTGATCTAACTTATTGTTCATAGGATACGGAACACTCGATTGTAGTAAAAGTTGATTATTTGAAAAATGTTGACTATTATTATAAGCCGTACACTAAATTTGTACAAAAAATGGCTGACATTTGTGACACCGATATAACTATACTTGATTTGGTATGATTTAATTTTCTAAATATTATATATACTTGCAAAACTTCTATTGATAATTAATTTAATCATTTTCATAGATGTCATCAATAACTTTGTTCAATCCCGATCGTCCAAACCTTGCTAACAGAAACGTTATCAAGTAAATAATTATATATTTTAGAGTTTTATTTTTTATCGATTTTAATTTTTGAGGTTTACTTTTTCTAGTCATATATGTATTATTAATTGACTTTATGTTTATTTGTCACACAATATAGACTCCAACAACACATTTATATGCATTTATTGCAACGATATTTACAATTAAAGTATCGATCAGAATCTGAGGCAATGTCGCGATTCTTGAGACTAATGAATATAATAATGGATTTAAATGTCTTAAGAGAGGCTCAGAGGAAGCATATAATGGAAGAAACGCCAAAGATTTTGATTCCACCACTACTTGAGGAGGTCTTTGATATAACACCTGTTTGTTAATAAGACTATTGTATATTATACGCGCAGTCATTGATACTAAGGAATAAAAATACTATTTTTATAATATATTTTAGTGCAATCTTAATGTTAAGCCATTGTTTGGTTAAAATGCGGAACTTGTATTTGTTGTATTCATATTAATTATGTTATAATCGTTATATAAGTACAAATAAACTCGGAATTACATATTTTAAAAGCAAATTAAAATCGATATTTCCATTAAGTAATGAAATGTTTGAAAACACTTTGAAGATATATGCAATCATTTTTGCTAAAAGTCACAAATTATTGTATTCAGAACTAGTTTCATTTTCATTAACTATTGAATTAATTGTAATTATATTTTATTTACAATTAAAAAATAAACGACATGCTGATATATTTACAATGATTAGATTATCACCAGTAATAATATTTTTATACATATTGCTAATAATTATCACGGTATAATTTAAATTATTTTATAAACAGACTTGAATGGATTAGGATAATATTATTATTGCAAAATATAAATATAGGTATTACTTAAATACAAATTAATATGGATAAGTGTGGTTTATTATGTTTTTGGGTTAAACCAGATTTTGATATTGTGAAGCTACTATATTATAATTACTAGTATAAAATATTAAGACTTATCTAACTTTTTTACAATTTTAAAGGCAGTATTAAAAGTAAAGTACATTAGTGGATTAAACATAATCTGATTATTATAAATATTTATAGTTTATTAAAAATTTAAATAGCAATTACGAACTATAAATATTAATAAATAAATGCGAAATGTTAAAAACACAAAAGACAATTTGAAACACAAAAAAATGTTAGTATCATTAACCTAGAACATAAAAAATAATTCGCTCGTGAATTAATATGATGAAACTAGTTTTGTATGATTTATCCCCGATTCTATATAGAAATAATAAGCCATTACCTAGACTCTTATACGCAAACTCTTGTGTTAATAATAAACATTAATGTATCCATACACTTAGTCTTATATACACTGATTTTTATTCGTGTTTAAAATCCGAAATCAACACTCATTCAAAAAACTTATGGTTTTTTCTATTTCTTAGAAATATTTTTATTAATTATTCTATTTTTAGTGAATTTCATCGTCAAGATTATATAATTAAGTTTTATTACAAACAATTTATTTGTGTTTGAAACGCAATTGCCAGATACATTATGCTTAATATATTTTTGTGGTCTAAAATACACAAATAAAAATATAAATATTTGAAAACTCAAAGCTATTTTTACAGATCTGTTAAAGTGTGTTTATAATCTAAAATTAATATAATTATTGTTTGAAAATAATTATTAATTAACACTCAACTTAAATTTTAATACAACGAGTTTCCAAGAAAACCTGTCTAAAAGATTTTATTTGAAATTTGTATTTAATTCTTATTAAAATTATTTATGTAATGTTTACTAAATAAAATCGCCTAATTTGCCATAAATAATAACATGGGTGACAAAGAAATCACGAAAATATGTAGTGTTTGTGGATATAAAGCAATGGGTATGGTATAAAATGCTACACGCTAGTTAATCACAAATTTTTGTATATTAACAAACATTCATAAATAATTATTATATAATATATAATATTATTAACTGAATATTATTCAGGTAAAAACTTTGGTGCCGTATCATGTGAACCGTGTAA
>CAJPVJ010000479.1:0-24440 GCA_905397405.1 Oppiella nova
TAAAGAAAACATTATTAATGACCGCCAGAACCAGTCCTATAGCGCACCGACACGTAAATATCGTATATCTGACCGAACAATGAAAAACTGAATGACAGGCTAAATAAACCGGTATATACCCCGGGTAGTAATGTGAATTAACCTTACTTGTTAGAATAAGTCTTAGTCCTATGTATCCGTTAATATACATTAAGTATACTATATTGAAGTTTGAAAAATACATGGCATTCAATTCAATTGAATTCTTAACCAAATTATTATAAGATTTTAAGAAATAAAAAAAATAAGTAGTTTATGTTGAATGGACTTTATATTTATATTGCAATACACTTAGAATTTTATGTGAGCTAAGTTTTCAATCATTTAAATAATTTGTTTGCATTACATTTAAATAAACATGAAAATATCCGCACCATTGACTAGAAAAGTCGATATTAAATGACAAAATCATATGATTTTAAATCAACAAAACATTTCATTTGTGTTTTTACATCAATACTAGAAAGGTTTACATAATATTTCAAATTAATGATTATTAACATTATTATTTTAAACGCACACTGAAACAATATTTAATTAATTACATGATTAACTAATTCACATATTTATGAACCATAAACAATTGTCTAATAAATGTCTGTTTCATATAATATAGGACTTCCTATTGGGAGACTCCACCAAAGCGTTCGCTAATTTCAAATGGAAACCCAAGATTACATTTCAGGTATACCTGGATATCATGTTATATACTCCTAACTATCTATCAATCGTTTTATTAATATTTTGTTATAATTTTCTATAATAACCAGCAATTGGTGGATGAAATGGTGGACTCGGATATAGAGCTAATGCGTAAGAATCCTGCGGCTTAACCAGTTTTGTGCTGACAGGCGGGTTTATGTTATGTTATGGTAAGGGATGTTATCGGAGGGACACGCGATAAGTTGTGTGTTTTACAAAGATTCGTAAAATATTTAAAAGTTGTGTAAATAAATAACAAAAACTAGAAAACGATTTTCAATTTTATGTTTTTAATTATTATTTTCTTATAATTTATTTATTTATTATTTATTTTGATATTAATTTTAGGAAATTTATCTATTTAAATTAAAAACCTTTTTTACCGCACTATTATTTTTCAATGCAATATTTAAAGTATAGACAAACAAAATGTGTATTTTTGTGAATAAAAATTTTGGTTTTAATAAACAGAATCTCACAGATAATAAATTTGTTTAATTTATATGGTGTACAAAATTTGTTTAATTTATAAATATGTTTATGTGTTTTTGAAAAATGGTTTTTGTATTCAGAATATTAAAAAAGATTTAAGACTAATATCTTATTGAAAATATTTACAAAATGTAGTAAACTTTGCGCCGATAACACGGAGCTATAAGTTATATACTGTATAATCAGTTCACTATATCGGGAGAGAGATATTGAAAATAAACTCAAAGGTTTTCATACTTTGCAATCACTTACACAACTAGTGGTGTGTATATTATATTTGCAAATAAATAAAGCTTTTAAGGAGTTATTAGTCTTTTTAAAACTATAAATATAATATTAGCTTTTATTTTCAGTGTTTATACACACGGCTATTACTTAACATAACAGGGTCTGGGGTTATGAAAGCCAGGCGCTGGTAGACTTTTATCCGAGATACCAGTGCTCAAGCATTTACCGTACATACATTTAATGCTCGGTGTTCAAATATCCAACTAAAAAAGTTAATCTTGAAAACTTTTACAAAATATATTTGTTTGTCAAGAATATTCTTATCGTATAATTAAAATGTTTAATTAGTTTTATAAGTAAAAATATTGCAAAGTATCATATGATATTTACCAAGATTTCAATGTACTATTGCATATATTGCTAGTAATTTTGTGACTAAATTGTTTGCAATAATTTATGTTTTTTATTTAATTACATTTATCATCGATTTATTGGTTCAAAGTGTGCGATACGGTAGAGAGCGCCGACAGTTTTGAAGTCCATTTCCCATTCATTAATAACTAAGACTAAATGTTTATAAGTTATTTTCTACGAAACGTACGTATATTTAATATATTTTCCCAGTAAATATAACATTATTATCAGTGCGTTTTGCTATTGTAAACACTAATATTTATAATTAAATTATTATTATTATAAATATTAATAATAAATAATAGATAAGAGATATGAAGTGAAAATCAAACAAATTTTCAAAACTATTTTTATTTAATGCGATGATTAAGTTGTGAACAATATTTATGTCACAAAAATGATTATAATTTCTAAATCTGAGGCCACAGTCTGAGAGAGACTTTTTAGCTTACATTAAAATATATGATTACTTGAGACACGGATATGAATATGTTAAACAAAATAATTAAATATAATATTTAACTCTCTATTACTATAAACAAACGATTTTCTAATGAATTTTCAATACATTTAATATTATCATTGCATTCAATGTTTGCTTTAAAAATGTTTTCTATTTGTCTGAAAGTCGATCCTTTGATAGAGAGAGAGAGAGAGAACTTTAGCATCGTATAAAGGATTACATTATATCCTAAGCTAAACAATCTCTCTCTCTCTCTCTCTCTCAAAATACAGTTATTAACAAAAACTGTTTTCAATTAAAACAAACATTAAAATTGTTTATAATATACAGTGAAAAAGGAGTAAAAATAAAACATTTCTCTTTACCAATCAATCAATGAATTCAATGCATTCATCGCTCAGTTATCTCTCATTTGCAAACTCATAGACAAAGAGTCGCTTTTATGAGCGAAACTCTAAATAAATGTCTAATATATCACATAAACTGCTTTTTCAATCACAAAAAGTGCTGTTTGTCTCCACATTTTGTCTTTCAAGAGAGAGTGTAGTGTCGATGGCATTGAGTACTTCCTCTTAAGTGACAGTAAACGTCTTCTACGCCACAGATATATATCAACGACATCAGAGGTAATGGCTATAAAATATTTGTTATTCATATAATTTATTACACTTTATTCTGTACAAATACAATATAATTAAACATACAATTATACATGTATATTAAATTTTAGATACATGAAAATTTATAAGAATATAAAACACCTTGGTATGATTATAAGAAAATTCTTAAATGTTTGTTAAAACTGTTTAGCATTTTTTGGACATTTCTACCGAAGTGTCTATTGTAGAGATGGTAGTGTCGGTGCTGTACACATCCCGGCCCTCAACGGTACAGTCACTTTGCACTGTTATGTTACTGTTTATTGAATATTTGATAAGAGAGTTGTTTATAATATTTGCGTATATTTTAAACATATATTTATTATTAAAACTCAAACTCTAAAGAGTTATTACACTAAATAACGAGAGCTTTAGAGACATTTGTTGCTAAATGTTTGCTTACGATTCCGCACATACTGTAAGACATGGGCTATACATAGTAGAAATTGCCTTTCCCTACCAGCCCTCTCATTCAAACTACCAGTCTCTCTCTCTCTCTCTCTCTCTCTCTCTCTCGCATAAAATCGCATAGTTTTGAGATTTTGTTTACAATTAAACCACGGAATAAAACATAAATTTCTCTGACTTGTGAGACTCACTCTAAAAACACACATCAATTCAAAACAGTTTTTCTATAACGAGAGAGAGAGAGAGAGAGAGAGAGACCGATAACCATCTTCAATGCACACATACACTCCTTATACTATAATTTTTGTGATTAATATGTGTTTCCCTTTTCACTAAACACTATTAAATATATTTATTTATATTAGACTAGGGTTTGTGTACATAAAAACTTAAACAAGACGTTATTTTAATAATTAAAACATTTCTCTTCTCTCTCTCTCTCTCTCTCTCTCTCGCTGACTGTTGTACTTAAGACTTATTTTGCTTTTATAAATAATATCTCGATTTACTTTATAATAAACTCCATACTTATTATAAATGAACCGTAGATTCAGTCAAATGATAGCTGTTTGCGAATACAATCATTGAAAATATTAGAAAATTATTTTAAATAAACTAAATTTAAGTTAAAAGCAAAATACATATTTAAATTGTGAATATATTTGTAACAAAACATACTTGTCGTTCAGATATTGATTACATAAAGTACTTAATCAGTGACTATAGGACCGGGACACTACATCCCATACCAGTTATACAAACATATTAAATTCATATTGAAATAATAATTATACCCCATTTCCACATAAAATGTGAGTTTATTTTTTCAATTCACTTTCTATTAAACACATATTTGTTTTTTATACAAATACTTTTATAAGTTATATATTTATGTTTTTAGTAATAATCATAATATAAGCAAAAATTATTAAACAAAATAATAATATACTGTATAACCAATTGTTTATATATTGTGTTATTCTATGGGAAAAGTAGGGAGGAAAGGAACTCATAAAATAATTTCATACATTCACTTGTCATACAATTAGTGCCAATTTTAATGTTCATATACAGTATTTATATACAAATTCTGGGGATTTACTATACTCTATATGTATTGAACAGACAATTGAATGCATCGATTCTACATTGTATTTATCACACAATTTACTATTTATTTGTTCGCATAATATATATAAATAAATACTTTATATAAACAATATTTACTAAATAATATTCAAAACTTTCAAACAAAAGTGTACTATCGGTGCTCTCTCTTATCATAATTGACTCATAAAACCAATTATTCTCTCTCTCTCTCTCTCTCTCTCTCTCGAGCCAATACCCTCACATGACAACAACCGATTCCCATCTCAGAGCGCCTGTATGTATAAATTCATATAATGTTTATAATAAATGGCTAAAATATACATAAACTGAGATATAATGTCACATATTATGCATTCAATATCCTGTCTCTCAAACACTCCATTCGTATCTAACTATTCAAATGGTGACAAATATAGTGAACACTACTCTATAGTCAATAATAAGGCAACAAATTGTGTGTTATTTGTATTTCACTTATATTTTATCATTACGTTTGGATAGAGAGTGTGAGTGTGTGTGAGATGAGATGCCAGTGAACACCACTGTTATTATGATTATGATTATGTATTTTGATTATAGCGTACAATACATGCGATATTTTCATATTTATTTAAATGTCTTTTCACTCAATAGTAGTGTCAGAGAAATGAATGAGACTTTTATTGAATATAAGGAGAGAGAGAGAGAGAGAGAGAGAGAGCAAAATAGTAAAGCTGTCAAAACAAACATTAACGCACAGTTAGCTTTTATAATATGTCTCATATCCTGCCTGGGTGGTCATTCAAACAAAAACCTGGCTAATATACCACTACTCTCTACAGTAGTGGTGGTACCGCATTACACACAGTATTTTGTAGAATATGTATTATATTTGATGTAAATAGTATTTATTTAAGTATATTCCCTGTGCTATGAATACACAATACCTGTGCTCTCATTCAACAAACACCTGAATATTCTGTCAAAGCCTTAAGTGCCGTATATTTGTATATTTTAATCGAAATTTCATTCACAAAATACTCCATATATTTATAAAACTAATAATAATAGAGAGAATAATTTATTTACAATATATTATAATATCTGTATCAACAAAACGAAACAGTAATTTATTTAATTTTAAATATTATTAAAATCAAAACTTTGAAAGTTTTATCTTAACAACAAGTAGAAATTCATATTAATAAGCTTATATTTAAGTAAACAATTAAACCCTGGTTATTAACAAATATATTTTATGTAGCTAAATATTTTTAAAATCTATATTCTGTTTCCTCGAGATATTTATTTATTTATATTTATATTTATATTTCTCACAAAAAGTGAGAGACTATTGATTGTGTGTACTATTTGTTTAATTTTTCTCATATAACGAGACTTTTATATTCATTTGGATTTGTTTTGACTATAATTTTCTCGTTTTTTCACAAAAAATACCAAACATTCAGTCGTGATATATACTGTCCATTGGAGGGGTTTAGAGGGGTTGTGGTGTTTATGTTATAATAAATATATGGATGTAGGAGAGAGCACAGGGATCAAACAGTTTTGTGCCACTAATTGCCTGTTTTTTGCTTATAAATACTTATGATAGCTTACATACCAGTCCCCCCGCCATCGATGCCAACCGACCGAAACATCTCATGGTTTAGGCGTTTATTTTTTAGTCAATGCCTTCATATGTTTAGGTTATTCACTGTTTTGTTTACTTTTCATCCATTCCCTCATCTCTCTCTCTCTCTCTCTCTCTCTCTCTCCATCCCTTTCCCTCAAACGACTCATACTTACATAACGCACAAGACCTCCACTATAGGGACCGTTAGCTTAAAAAGTCATATAAGAGTTTAGATGATTATATTTATATAAATGTAAACAATGGGAATCGTATGCACAGCTTCTACACGTTTCTCTGGGGCTTATGACTCGCGATTTTAAAGGACTATATATTAGTGTGAGTGAGTGGGAGAGGGGAGAGAGAGAGAGAGAGAGAGACTTTACACAAATTTTATTTATAAAAAAATATTAAAAATAATACTCCCTTCGCGCCACACAAGAGAATTTATAGTATGACCAAGGTATAATACATAATACAGTATAGATGCATTGGGTTAAAGTGAAATTATAATTTACATGCTAATAAAATATTAATTTTAATTATTTTATATATGCTATTTAATAACTGTTAAAATAAAAATGAGGTTTTACATATGCCAGCTTCCGGCCCCTGCAGTTTGAATATTATCGACAATGACCTCCGATTCGATTTGTATATAATAATATTTTTAAAGGGTTTTGTATTTTTAGTTGAAAATCTTGTGATTCTTGCAATTCTTGCGATTAAAGATATCTCTCTCTCTCTCTCTCTCTCTCTTCGGTATATTACAGTATTTTTTGTTAATATTTTTCGCACTTATTCTGAACTAACGATTGTATTTCACCAAACATTTGATGCAACAGAATATACACTCTATGTATTCGTGTTGTCATAACTTTGATTTGATTTTTTCTGTCTACCCCTCCCCATACACACAGTGTATATAAGACTGTTATCTCACGGTATGGCTAAGTGTGATGGGGATGGGAGGTTTGCGAGTGTGTGTGTGTGTTTTGTAGCGACTCATAAAATAAATAAATACGAGTTAAATAGTGTTTTTTCATTGCAGTCATACAAAAACATTTATATATGAGTTATATATTAGTTATTGCTGTGACTCGTAAGCGAGTAGTGATCTCACACACACTCTCGCTGTCTACTATTTTATGCCCTGTTCACTGTGTTCACCACTGTATAAACAGGATAATATTTACCCTGATCACAGCTCACACACACATACATGTGCTTAATTTGTGTAAGTTTTTTCATGTTTATTATATCTATAGCTCTGGTGTGTGTATATATCTGCGGTTGTGATACCAATGTTTTACTATTGAGTTTGTGAGAGAGTTGTTGGAGAGAGAGAGAGAGAGAGAGAGAGAGAGAGAGAGAGAGAGAAAGAGAGAGAGTTGTGCGAAGTGTTTATCCATAATATTCTTGTGCTGGCAATCAAATGAAGAGCACAAACACCACAACACATCCGATGCCATCAAATACTTTGTGATCTGTTATTAATGTGTGTTTCATATACACACCACTCGTCTATGCAGACACAGCCAAACAAAATGATTGTACCAATGGATCGGTAGCTCCTAGAGTATGAGGACCACTAGGATGTATAGCTTTCTCACACACACAGACTTGTGTAGCAAACAGTTTACGTGGATATGTGTGTTAGGATGCCGGCAATCAAACGCCAAATGAATTAGAGCTACCAGTGCTGTGAACTACAAGTTTGTATACAATTGTGTGTGTGTGGATCATATAATATATTATAAGTATGTGTGTGTATATATTAGTCTCAAATGTGTGCGAGAATGTGGTGCGAAAGGGAACGGTAGCTCTTATTCTAATCAAACCATAACTTCTAGTGATGGATGTGTTGATGGGTTTGGTGTCTGTGTTATAGCTCTTTGCTTAACAAAAGGCCGCACTTTTGTGTGTTGTGTACCACTCTTACCATCGTGTGAAAGGAAACAGTGATATATATATTATATATATTTATATCCCGGGTATATATCAAACATATAGTTCCTCTCTCTCTCTCTCTCTCTCTCGCATCTACATAGTATAGCCTGAATGTGTGTATATTTATATCAGAAACGATATCATAACCATTGATAGAGTAATAGGAAGTCTGAGAGAGAGAGAGAGAGAGAGAGCCGATGGGCACATAGACGTTGCAAATAACTGGAAACCCCAATCAAAAAGTTTATTTTACTCGCAGTGTTGTGAACACTCAACACATATACTGTACTACACGGCAAAGTGTGTGTCGAGAATCTCACACCAAAAACACACATAAAATGTTATATACCTTACGGTGCAATCGGTAGAGCACTGGTGTGTACGTATATTGAGTGCCATTCCTGTTGATACAAATGTATGAGTTGTTAGTGGTAAGTGAGAGGGTTTGGGGGCACTCGGTATTAGTGCCATACATATACACAGAATATATATATGGCATAGAAAATAATCATTTCATGTATACTACACTCCCGGCGCTCTCTATCTATATATCTATGTGAATACGAGTGGATAAATAATTTGGTGCCAAAAATTAAAGTCTCTCTCTATTTCTCTCCCAACAGCTAAAACACAGTTAACTGTAATCATACAGCATTTGGCTACCGTTCCCTATATTCCATAGCCTGTGGGCCCCCAGAGCACAGGCATCCGATAGAGCGCCAGTTGTCCGGACTCTCATCACTCGGTTTTGTGCGTCAAATGATTAGCGAGTTTTTTGTGGGAAGAAAACAGTTATAAGCGAAAAGACTCCTGAAAACAGCCCGAGCAAAACTACCAGTGCTCTCACACACTCATACAACACCACCACTACCAATATATATAAACAGTTAAATATATATATTTTATTTTCTACTTTACTGTTCACCACCACAAGTCTTGAGTGGCACAGACATCATCGATAGGTGTTCCCAATCTCTCTCTTTCTATCCCCATGTCGTATGTGTCAGTGCAGTGGGTATGCCGGAGAGGACTGGTATCTCATGACAAAAATAAGTGATCCATTCATTCACTTCAAAGTTTTTTTTGCAATACATGTGTAATAAATAATTAAGTTATGATTAATAATAATAATAAGTTTTCTAAATAATAATAATTATATATAACTCTTATATAACGCGTGTTTGCAATAAGTTTTAAGTATTGATATATTACTACTATTTTTGGTGACATTTTACTCCTATTGCGTGAAACGATTTCTTTGAACACCAAGTGTTGAAAGAAAAAACAAAAAACTTTTTCAACAAAAAAAATCTCTTATCAAACAAATATAAAGCAACAAAAAATATTACCCACAAAATTGATTTGTATTGTTATGTAATAACTGCAACTTTTTTACGATACGTATGTTCGCAGCTATTATCAAATGATAAACACTTATAAATTTAATAAATACATACCTGTTCACTTCGTATCACTATAATGTGTATTTAAATATAATAACAATTCACTAAATACTTCATAAATAAACTATAAAAACATTTTCGACGATAAGATTTGACAGTAAAGTGATGTCACAGACAATAATAAGTTGTAAACACAATCAAAAGGCAAATATTAATCATATATCGCATTAATAAACCTGTTATTAATATTTATGGTAATAATAATAAGGCGATCAAAGTTTTTGTTTTATTTTGTTTTAACCCAAAAACAAACTTCTCATTTATTTGATAGCAAGTGAATAGTGTATACAAATAGAGACAAACATTTAGTGTTAATCTAAAACTACTTATTAAATGGTTATATAAAAAGTAATCTGAAAATCAAAGTCTCAAATAAAATATACTTATAAATAAAACACACAAAAAGTGTTTTAATACTATTTTCCGTGAGTTTCACTTAAATCGCTACTAATATTACATAATAAGCCACTTCTCACACCGAATTGTCAGCGCGAGTGGAAAGGGGTGTCCAGAAAAACATACCGTTCCCCGTAAATGTCATTATCGTATTACTATTTAAGTGCAATTGACTGCAATAATCAAAGTGGTTGTCACCGGCAGCCAGTAGTACCCGACCCGGAAATGGCCAACACGTTCATCAACACGCCGTTGGAGGTGCGACTGAACGGCTACCCCACGCATACCGGGCCCGCCCGTCACACGCCCTCCATATACGCCGGCGCAGGGCTCGATCTGGTAGACGCCATACACCATCACCACCACTACCACCCCCACCACCACCCGCACCACCACCAGAAGCCTCCCTATTCATACATAGCGCTCATAGCGCAGGCTATTAGGTCGACCCCCGACCAGAAAATCACGTTAAGCGGTATCTATAAGTACATAATGGATAACTTTCCCTACTATCACGACAATAAGCAAGGTTGGCAGAATAGTATCCGGCACAACCTCTCCCTCAATGACTGTTTCGTGAAAGTGGCGCGAGAGAAGGGTAGGCCCGGGAAAGGCAACTACTGGACACTCGACCCCAACTGCGAGGAGATGTTTGAAAACGGAAACTTCAGGCGCCGGAAGCGGAGGTCCCGGTCGTCGACATCGGTGTCCACTAACGGCACCCGTGGTAGAGATACCGGCGCTCTGGACGGCAAACGCAAGCGCCGGTACGACGAGCTTATCGATGAGGACGAGGACGACGATGAGGAGGTGGAGGACAGGGATGTGCCGATTGACGCCAAAAGAGTCCGATTCGTCGACGACTCGCTTAATAATCACAATACGGACGAGTCCTCCGACACTACCGGCGCCGACATAACGGCCACTAAACTACACAAACAGTCTCTGACGCCGAGAGGTGTGGCCTTTTCTATCGACCGCATCATCAGCAGTACCGGCGCCGCACCGGACGGCCATAAATCCATTGACAGCGGCTATGAGTCGCTACTCTATGACAGCAAACAAAACAATTCATTGGATTTATATTCTAATCAATCGCTTATGAATCAGTCATCTCTGGCCTCAGCTAACAGTCCCCTGTATAACGAGCTATCGCTGAGACTGTCGGGTCTGACCACAGCAGGACAGGCTGTTTCGCGCTACCCGTTCAACGGCTATCCGCACCACAGATTAGACGCCAACCCATTGCTAGTCAATAGTCCGGTGCCGACGACAGGCCCACACCAGAGCACCGGGCGATCTAACGCTGGCTACAATTTTGTCAACTATTACCCCACCGTATGGGCCGATATGGACCCGCTGTTGCCGTTCGTGTTTGTGTCGCCCTCCAGATGAACATCCAGTTCCTCCTAAACTAGTAGTCATTATCGCATATGAGTTCTCGTATTTATGACATCAAAATTGTTTTTAATTTTTTAAAATAATTAACTTTTTGAATACATATTATATTTAACAACTCGTGTATTGGTATATGATTTCCTAATATACTTATCATGATACTTTTTCATATAAATTAAAATTGTTTTAGTGTTTGAATTAAATTATTAATCTTTTATGATTGTAATGATTAGTGATTTTTGTAGTTTTTTAGTCAATTATTAAATCCCTTTTGAGTGTGTTTTTGCGAAATGTATTTTATAAATAAATAATAGTTTTCAAATAAAATTTATTTCATTAACAAAATGATATTTATGTTATTTTTAATTTCAATACAAGTTATCTATTAAAACAAATTTATTATTTTTTATATGTTTTCAAAATAAGTTTAATCTAAATTATAAAATATATTTAATATCTTATGAAATTTAATAATATTTAAAAACTTATCGTAAGTTTTAATACGCAAATATTTATCAACTCAAAAGTGTGGGCACCGGTATCTCTGTAGCCCCAATAGACATTTACACAGAGAAACCCTTTATATTCGCACTTACATTACTTAAAAGTTTTACGATTTGATTTATTTATATAAAACTTATTTTTTATTGATATCGCAAATAAATGTTTATATAAATCAATTTGAAATCTATTTTATATAATATCTGTTAAACACAATTCACGTAATATTTCAAAAGCAGTTATAAAAACTTTGTTTTCAAGATATATAAACTGTTATCAAATAAAATAAAACAAAACGATAAAAAGCGTGGCAATAAAAAAGGTTAATTATTTAATTATATATCGTGCAAAACTTTTGTCAACTATTTTCACTCCCGTGGCTATCATTCGCCAATTAATCGTAAAAACTATTTTATAAACTTATGTTTACTTATGACATGTGTTTACCAGTCAATAGCGAAGTGAGAAATATTATCAATAATTAAATATTTATTATATGAAGAGAGAAAATAGTATATTTCTGTGCCTACGGTATACTCCCGGTTACATTACTTTTATAAAATATACAGTATAACACATTTATTAAAATGAACTAATCTCTAATTTATTATGAATACCCGGCTCCTTATCGTACAATGTTTTCTATAAACATAAATATTCCCGTCATAATAATTAAATATTATATGACTATTATTAATAAAATGTATGCAGCATCTAATTACACTGATGAGATTGTAGTCACATCGTAATGGATAATAAGTGAAAAATACTTTAAATATTTGTCAAACATTAGTCTCAAATAGAAAAATTACTTTAAATTAGCAAATAGCTAGTTTGCGAGACATAAATACAATGATAATATTATAGCTAAATGTTAGGTAATAATTGTTTGTCTCACACAACAGGGCACACAATACTTAGTGTAATAATAATCATAATATAACTTAAATATATTTATATAAATATCTGTGTATTTAATGTTTGATTATACACTCGGCGTAATGTTTAACGTTTCGTATATAAACTCCGCTATTGTTTGACATAACTTTTCGATAGCTGTTTAAAAGCAATTAAATACACATTTCATAACAAATAAAAATTGTTTTCAATATTTATATTATAATTTCAACTATCGATTCGGTATTTGTTTTATGTAATCAATTAATAGTTTTGTAATATATTTGCGACAAATACTGCGATCACAAAATTCTGTGCCATTTATTTTCAGCAGTTATTGTCTGAGAGAGAGAGACTCCTATTATAGTGAAACCTCCCGATTAAAAGGAATCGGTATTTATTTGTAACACATTTAATAGTAATACCGATTATTATGGACTCAAATCTGGGAATGGCGTTAATGTTTAGCTTAAAACTTAATCAGATTTTTGCCATAAGATTCTCAATCTCTCTATAATAAGACTATTGTCCAAAAATTTTATACGATATGTGTTTACAGGTATTACACATGATTTAGCACATAATAGCATAAAATGAATAAAAATTACAATAAATTTATAATAATTATCTAGTAATTAAAAATATACAAGCTAATAAAAATGTTTAAAAAAATAACGATTGCATTGAAGTGTGTGTTTAAAGTCACAGAAATGTGAAAATTAATTGCATTTTGTGGCTAATATGTTTAATGTTGGTGAAAATACTTGAACAACCATTTTAACTAAATGCCAGTTAATCTCCCGGTGCTGTTCGGATAAGGATTTTGGTGAAACTCATAATGCAAAGTACTTAAGACATGCAAAAAATGAGTGTTTCGTGAATATATCTGTGAATGAATAGATGTGTCAGAGATTTAGCATTAGTTTTGTGCCTAAATATGTTGACTCAATGAGAGACAAAAATCCTTATATTTGGTTGAATACAAAGAAAGTCTTTGATTAATACCATAATCACATCACAGCATATAATAAGACATTCATTCAGTTTATTATTACATTTTCACAGCTCATCCATTAGAGAGTAAAGTAGAGATGAGAGAGAGAGAGCGAGAGAGAGAGAGAGAGAGAGAGAGAGATTTGGTTGTGATATATGAATATCAAGTATTTGTTAAAAAAGCATAACATTTATCACAAAAACTATTTTGAATTTTTCATTCAATACATATGAATCGACGACTTATATTTCTAAAAATCTTGCATTCATTTACATGTGAATGTGTAAAATGTACACAAAATTATGCATTTTATGCAATACTCTACTTATGCTTAAGTATTTAACTACAAAATTGTATAAACAATTACTATCTATAGTGAACATCTAATAAAATATACACAAAGTTGTATATGATATCAAAGTATTGATAGCTAATATAAATATAAACATGATTTTCACAATTTCCACAAAACTATAATTACAGGTATTTTATAATTACATAAAACTTGATATAAGACTTATACATGCCGTTCCCTATTACTGCATGTCTTTCCCATACTACTCGACACACACATTGATATATCAATCAAAAACATATCCTATACTAAACCTATAGTTGTGTTATATAAGAGTGGCATTTGGCGAGCGCCGACACTCTCAGGCACTGGTAGTGTCTCTCGCATTATGATTGCCTACCAGAGAGACTACCAATAACTGCCGGTGCCGTGGAGTTTGGCGTTTGAATAATAAAAATGATTTTCTCTCTCCTTATTTCCCATACAATATACATATGGATATGAATTCCCTTTTAATTTAATATAACGGAGTGAAGAGTTTTATTGACTGAACCACTACTTGTGCGCAATGCCTGTCCCCCAGACTATATACACAATATGTTTATATCAATATATTCAGGGTATTAGAAATTTGGATTAAAAATATAAAAATTATTTTTTTTGAGTAATATTCACATTTATATTTATATTTAATAGTTATTTAAATATTACTTAATTGAAAAATTAATTGAAATCTACAAAATAATTTATAAACCTTGATTAAATGAATTTATTTTACAATGATTGAATTATTAACTGTAATAAAAATGACAAACTTAATAAATGTTATTTATAATAAAAATTATCTTTAACATTATGGGAAATTGGTGGCTGAAAAATTATATTTACTTATATTCTGTAATTAAGTGCTTATTAATTTTAATTAAATATTTTGCATTTGCTTGTTTATTGGTTTAAATTTAATACACTTAAATTTCTAAGATAATATTCTCATATTTTTAATATAATTTTGTATAATTAAAAAATAATATGTATTCAACATTAGTTAATTACCGTAGTAATAATGCTTAAAAATATTTAATAAATTTAAATGACTCGTATAAATAATAAGTTATGACAATAATTGTAGCTAGTAATTAAATACATTAATAAATTATAATTAGCAACCGTTATATATATTGAAATAGTATATCACGAAATAAGTCAATAGTTTTATATTTAATCATAGTTTTGTCGGCATATGTTTGTAATCTTTAAATAAAAATATGTTTTAGTAATGGCATAGACTTATTAAATTGATATTTATAGCCAAAATGCTATAAATATTAAATAACCTGCAACTGAATCGCATGTATCTAATGTTTATAAACATTTTAAAACCTTGTTATCAAAAGGGTTGTTATGAATATAATAATGATATGATATAGTTTGAGCACCGGGATGTCAGACAATACATTGTAACATGCAAAAAATATGTCTATTATTTTTATCTATAATTTTATTATATACGAAATTAATTAGTAGTATGATTTTTATTGTCTGAATTATTTGTTTTATATATCAAAGCAAAATAAATACAACTATAAATTTTAAAACTAATTTTATTTTAATTAAACTTTCATGTGATTTTTGTTTTATATTATAAATTAATTTAATCCTGCTCATCGATAAAATAGCATGGTAAATTAATTGAAATATATTCATATCAAATGTCATTATAATAAGTAACTAAAATACTGTATCTAACCTTTTACCACATATAGTATATTAATAGTTTTAAATTTATAAATTATGATATTAATGTTAAAAATTTACTTTCTAAAGTTTCTAAAAATGTCAAGAATTTTATTATCGTTTTGTAAAACATTAGAGAATTTAAATGAATAATAATTAGTGTTCACAAGAATATCATAAATTCTTGTCCCATAGAAGTGGTGCCACACTTTGTCTAACATTAAAACCTTATTCACGGATTACTTGCTTATCTATACTGTAATATATTCCGTGCAATCATTTTTATACAGAATATATATGAATATAGAAAATATTTATGGCATTTTATTGGACATAATCATCGATATAATAATAATAATAATAATAGCAATTAATTAATGTTTAATAAATAAATAATAAATTCATATGAAAAATAATTTACAATATATATTTGTACATTTAGAAATTTAATACATAATTAAAATTTTAAATTATGTTAATAAAATCAAATACTTATTAAATAATTAAATTAAATTAATGTATTACTTTAATGTAATTCATTAATTTCATAGCATATAAACCCATTAATTACACAAAACCCTTAAAATATCGCAAACTGTCGGAAAGGACCACAAATTTTCTAAGCATTTGTCAAACATTTTCAAACAATTTATCACATTTTACTCAAACACACGTCAAATGGAGATATATTTCTCAAAACTTTTCGCTTAAAACACACGCAAGTGAACGACACTCGCAGCGAGAAATCGGTTCACAATTTGTTTCCAAACAAATAGTCAGAGCTTTATATCAAAAACTCAGTGACAATCAGACAATCCACTGACAGCCAGTCCTCACAACTGGACTGTCAGTACATATATATATATTATATATATATATACTGATTTATAAGTGTCTGGCGGATGGGATAGGGAGGACAGACACACAGTCGGGGGCCGACATATCATTTGTTGAGGTAGTTGGCTGTCAATTGACACACGATATGGCACACACGGAATGGCTGTCCACACAGAATCTGCGTCCAGTTATACCACCAAACGTCTCGTCCAAACAATTTCCTTCTTTACATTTCTGGTGTTGTATTGTATTTAAAGTGCAAATAAGGGTTTGTTTTGGGGGTATATATGGAGGGGGCTATAGAGACACACATACAACATACTACCAGCACCTTAAGTGGATCGACAAATACTTAGCATTTAGTTATATTTTATGATTAGTTTTATGTCTACAATCAAAATGTGTGCACAATATTAGGGGTCAACACATGTATCGAAAAAAATTTCTCAAGTTATGGGAAAAATACATATAATTTTTCTATTATAACAAAATATTTGTATAATTCTATTGCAAACACACAAATGTTACATTAGAAACAATATAATTAAATTTATTTTATCTAAAAACCTCCATGGTTATCCCTGGCCAGAGTTTAAAGTGAGCCGTGTCACAATAAATTAGTCGCCAATTTATAAACTGGTGCTTTTGGGTTTAAATATTTTTGTGTGAACCCTCTCTCCCTCCCTGGCCTGTCGTTCACAATATGTCACTCAATTATATACGGTGTGTAAGTGTGGCCAACATTTGGCCCACCATTTCACACGACAGGAATTTCATACCCCCCTTTCAAACACCCCCTAAGTTTTGAGGGTTAAGACATAATTTTCTTGTGGTCTCTCTCTCTCTCTCTCTCTCTCTCTCTCTCTCTCTCTGACTCTCTGACTCTCGAGAGTTTTAAATCATTTAAATCGCGAGTAATTAAAATTATTGACATTTATTACAAGTGTATACCAAAAAGCGTCGGATAATAATCTTAACACACATTTAGCGCCACATATAGAGTGACACCAATAAAAAGCAATTAACAAAATCTTTTTTACGCAAAACGATTTCACACACCAAACACACAAAATGAGAGGGGAAAGTGGTGTGTATACGGAATGAGAGGTCCGGGTTATAAAATAAGTCTATTAACACCAAAATACGGCTTAAGACAAGTGCTGGTGTTTAGTCTGAAATAAAAAAAATCATTTCTTTTATATAACTCTCTATTGTATACCAAATACGGCGAGCGATTGACAATGGCTTTAAGTATCGGTAAAAAGTTTTTTTGATTTGAATTTTATTATTATTTTTATTATGATTTCTAGTATTTCGCATATAATTCAATGAGATGCCGGTGCCCGCGCGCGATCGGGGATTGACTGTCTAAAAGGCACAGTATATATATTTTGGCTGACAATGATTGACATCTCCATTCAATTGTTTATTATATATATAAAAATTTTTAGGTTTAGAATAATATTTAGATAACATATATATTGTATAAAAGCATAAAAAACTTACGATTTAATGAATGAGTGAATGAATTCAAATGCCATTTAATTGTTGTTTTTACAACAGATTTAATGTTTTTCTTATCTTTTTCTCTCTCATTATTTCGAGAGAGAGAGAGAGAGAGAGAGAGAGAGAGAGAGAGTTGACTGACATTTAGTTCATTACAACACAAATTCTATGCAAAGAATCGCTAAATAGATGAAAATTAATGGCATTTTTAGTGCTCAGAAACTGTGAGTTATTCTCGCATTTAAACACATTTTGTCCGCATATTTACGATACATATAGTGGACTAATATGAAAGCACCGGTAGGGACCACCGGTAGTGGAATGTGTTTATAAGCGTAAAAAGTTATCGAAACAGTTATTGTATGGTTTGACGTGTCGATGACGGCTCGACCATTGTATTGGAGGGCCAGTGCCTACCAGTGCACTAACAGTGCCTATTGTGATGGAGAAGCGATTCCTTACGCCCAATGCAAACAACACACGTTTGATTTCCATAAGCCATAAGCCGTTTGCTCTCTCTCTCTCTCTCTCTCTCTCGCCATAAGTACTGTACAACTGTATATCAAATCTGTGATATTCAGTGTATAATGCAATACATATACCAAACTCTCTCACATACCGGGGTGCAAATGTACGGCCAAACCCTAACACTTGACCGGATTTGATTTTTTATGGTAAGTCCTCTCTCTATCTCACAGAATACTATCCCTCTATCCATGAGCTCTCTCTCTCTCTCTCTCTGCATTATATTTAGTGCCACTCGAGAGCCCATCCAAAACATAATCTCACAGTTTCTCTGATGCCATACACTCTTGAGAGAGAGAGAGAGAGAGAGAGAGCCATAGGAGGAGAGACCACATGTGCGGTATATTCTCTCTCTTCACTCTTCCTCTGCTCTCAACTTCTGTCAAAACTCATGGATTACTGGCTCTCCGGCGCTCTACCGACGACCGAACCTACACTACACGCCACCAGTGCCTACGCTATCGCACCGACACTTCTGCCACTCACTACTCATCGCACGTCATATTTTTGAAGACAATTTCTCCATCGGTTATGAAAAAAAATAAATTTCCAATAAAACGGGTGTGAAATCCTATACCCATTGGTTAAGTAGGGGTCATACCATTCACGTCATGCATATAATTCTCACCATATTTTGTATCTAAAACTTAAATAATAATTAATTTAACAGCAATTTTGTGGTTAAAATATTTTTTATTATATATATATTTCAATCAAAAATCTCGTCAAATGCGTGAAACATGTAATTAATTGGGAATTAATTTTCTATATCGGCGTCAGTCATGTACAGGAGGTGGGGGCCGCTAAGCTGGTCGACCCCTACCATCTCCAGCCTATTTCACGAGCAATATGTTTGAATTCTCGTCGCCTAACCTCCGGACACAAAACTCGCTGATAATCCTCAGAAAACAGACCAAAAAATATATCTAACATTCAATACATAAGCCTATTGTATGTCTCTATAAAAGTGACGTAAAGTGTATTTCGCTGTACAAGCCATGCACGCCGTATAATACATAACCCATACCCTGTATTAAGCCGTTTAGAAAAATTCATTATAAATTTCAAATTTAATTTTGTTGCAAAAAATGAGAAAATTATTTTTTCTCATTTGCTGTAAACTTAGTAATAATAGCAATATGTCGCTCATAACCACTCGGATGTATAGTTTATTATACAATAACTTATGGACTCCATTATAGGTTCTCTCAAAACAATAGTCAGTATATTGTGTAACGCCTTATATATAAAACTATAACTAATATAACAATAATATAATACCACTTAATACTAACGCTCGGTATGTCTGATATGTATTTCTCTCTATGGCATAAGGAATGGTAGGTTTAGGGTACAGACATACACAGCAGGCCTTCGTTGATAATGGCATCACCTCTTGAGTAGTGGATCCACTCGTTTCAAACAGGATAAGGCGAGTCAATCCTCCCTATCCTCTCATCCATTTGTTTACCTTTTGCTTCAATTATATATATATATATATATATATTTCTCTCCCTATTATACTCATCGCATATACAGACAGAGGGTTTGGGAGCAAAAAATTGTCGCTTTTTTGGTGCACTTGTGATATAAACACTGAAAGCAAAAGTCATACCATTTATACCGTATGTCTCGCATAGTATTCATTATGTCATCCGTTATAATGAAGTTTACTAATTGTGTACTCACTAGTAATCAATGATATAAATAATATAAATTCATACAGACCCTGTTACTATTTTTAGATTTGCTATATACAAGTTTATAATAATTATAAACTAATGTCAATTTCGCAATTAAAACTTTTGTTTTATTAAATAATTGATTTCCTAAATAAAAATAAAAGCATATAATAAAGAAATATTAATTATTTTTAGCCATTTGTATTCATTGGGTTACGTAATAAACAAAGTTTACATAAATGGTATTAATTGCATCCATATATTAGACAAATACTGAATCTCTCTCTCTCTCTCTCTCTCTCTCGTCGGATGTGATGCAAAAAAATGATGAGAAAAAGTGCATTTTTGACGGCATTTCATGCATACATAATGTACTGTATACTTGAAAATTCAGTGAAAATTTTTGTCGTATATAATAGTCGCTCGCATACGAAGTCTAATACACAACACACTCCTCGCAGCCTCCGATCTAACCCTAAGCGCTGTTTGAACACAGATTTTGCACACAAACTCGCAGTTTATTTATAGCATACATTCCCATCTCTCCTCAGTCTCTCTCTCTCTCTCTCTCTCTCCCAATCTATTCATCCATTGCTTTACACTAATGGATATGTGTTGTACACGATGTATGTGATGGTGCGAAAAGGCTGTGCAAAAAGGAATTGCCTTTTTTCGACCTCAAATACATTGCATTCAGATTCATTGCATTTTACTTTCTCTACACATCATTGAGTTTTGCAAAGAAAAATTTTTTTTGCTTCTATTTTTCGGTCCTTTTGCATCTCTCTCTCTCTCTCTCTCTCTCTCTCTCTCTCTCTTTCTCCAACATCTTCTTTATTATACACCAAAAGACATCACTTTTTCCAACTATTTCTTTCTCTTTTCTTGTACTCCAAAACACATGTTTTAGTAAATTTAATTTTGAGGCTCTCTCTCCCTCTCCCAGTCTATTCATCCATTGCTTTACACTAATGGATATGTGTTGTACACCATGTATGTGATGGTGCGAAAAGGCTGTGCAAAAAGGAATTGCCTTTTTTCGACCTCAAATACATTGCATTCAGATTCATTGCATTTTACTTTCTCTACACATCATTGAGTTTTGCAAAGAAAAAATTTTTTTGCTTCTATTTTTCGGTCCTTTTGCATCTCTCTCTCTCTCTCTCTCTCTCTCTTTCTCCAACATCTTCTTTATTATACACCAAAAGACATCACTTTTTCCAACTATTTCTTTCTCTTTTCTTGTACTCCAAAACACCATTTATTACACACTATTTGCATGTATTTTGAATACAGACACATATTTTTTGCCTCAGTTTTATGCCTCACTTTTTCTGCGCGCTTATCACTCGTGCGATGAAATATTGCTTTCAATTTGTATTTTTTATTCATTTGTTAAATAACTTATGAATATATAAAAAAAATGCATCTATTTTTCGCCACAGATTTTTTTGTGACACAAATTTTCTGGAGAGAGAGAGAGAGAGAGAGCCTCAAAATTAATAAGCAAGCAAAAATATACTTAACCACACTCGTCTCACAAATACAATGCCATTAGAAAATATGTACTCCAAGTGTTTTTGCCATTAATTTTAAGACATATTATATAAGCCGTGAAATGAGCTTTTTTTCGGCCCATCAAACGATGCCAATTACACATACATTCATATATGATATATAAATGTCTTACATGAACCCTCTCCTCCCGTTCCCCTAATCGTAAAAATATCTTTTCATTTCTATTAAGCATTGCAGACATATTTCCATGAATTGACGAAAAAGTCTAATAATTTTCTGGTTTTGTATTTCTGAGACACATGTAAATAATTGAAGTAAAATGTAAAACTAAAATGTATCGACAATTTCATAATTAAAATTTTTATTATTTATTCAACTTTTCATTTAATACTCGATACCCATATTTACAAATATATATATTATATATAATATTCAATTAAAACTGTTTTTACCAAATGATAAATATTTACTGATTAGTGATATTTTTGTTTATTTTTTAAATTTAGTATTATATCATATATTATATTATGTATGTGTATATAATTATATGTAGAGAATATAATTATATAGTTAAAATTTATTGTACTGTATTTTATTATGTTTTTATATAATAAATACTTTTTGTGTTAGAAATTTATTACTTTTTAATTATATTTTTGTTATTCTGTGAATGTTATTAATTAAACAAAATTAAATTTACTAAAACAATTGATCATAAAATTGTATTTAATTTATTTGATAATCAGTTATTAAACAGTTATTTATCGAGAGGTAAAACATAACATAAAGAATCGTAGAAAATAATAAAACAAAAAATTAATACTTTTTTATGTCACTATTAATAATACAATATTATAAATGCATAATTAAAAATGTTTATGTAGTGTGTATGTAATGTAGCAATTTATGTGTGTATATACGAGTTGTTTAGGACAGGGATGTATGGGATGGGATGCAATTTGGTATAACACAAAGAGATCTGACATGAAATGTAAATAATGTGTACAAAAAACTATATTTTTATGTTATGTAGACATTAATACTGTATATTATATAAATATATAATGAATTCATGAAAATTTTGTCCATTTATGAATGGTTTTGTGATTTTATTCATACATTTCTGGCAAACAGTTATTTGCGGTATATTTTGAAAATCATTTTTATTTAACGAAAAAATATATGGTTTTGCACTCAGACTCATATTCAAAGAAAAAATTGCTTTTCAAACGAGAATTTTTACTTTTTTCTTGTGAGAGAGCTGTGAATGATATATACGTTTTGAATATAAGACAAAATTTTTACTCAGAGAGAGAGAGAGAGAGAGAGAGAGACGACTTGTGATGAATAGTATTAACAAGAGTTAGACTAATGATTGAGATGTACGCCAAGAATCTGTACATTATATACAAGTATAAGAATTTTGTTTCATTTATTTTTTTGTGTTTTACATTTACTTTCTGTGTGTTCACAGAATTCCGTAAATGTTATTATAATTCTAGAATTTTAATAATAATTATTACTCGGTTTCACTGTAAATGTAAGAAAATATTTGCAAAAATCAATTATATTTATACGAAATAGAAATCTAAACATGCACGCCTAAACATTTAAATGTTGTTTAATGTTTGAATGTTTAAAAATAAGTTCAACTCTGTTTGAAATAAAAATTTTGATTTCAAAACTAATTATTCACACAAATATTCCTAATATAGGTATTCATGCGAAACGAATAAAAACTCCAGAAATAAATAACTGCCTAATGTTTAGCCGTACGCGTGATATGCAGTCCAAAAAGAAAAGACATTATAACCAGAAAAGAGTTTAAAAGACATTACAAAGTATATCATAAATGATAATAACGGTGTGTTTGCGAATAAATGCGGGCCAAAGGTTTGCCTGGATTCTCTCGGCAATCGCATAAAATGGCAGTAATTTTCATGAATTTATTATATAACATATAAATTATATGTATGTATATATCTCGACCAATTTTTGCACTCACGTATTGTACACTATGTATAATGTATATGACATTTACTTTCTGTGTGTTCACAGAATTCCGTAAATGTTATTATAATTCTAGAATTTTAATAATAATTATTACTCGGTTTCACTGTAAATGTAAGAAAATATTTGCAAAAATCAATTATATTTATATGAAATAGAAATCTAAACATGCACGCCTAAACATTTAAATGTTGTTTAATGTTTGAATGTTTAAAAATAAGTTCAACTCTGTTTGGAATAAAAATTTTGATCTCAAAACTAATTATTCGCACAAATATTCCTAATATAGGTATTCATGCGAAACGAATAAAAACTCCAGAAATAAATAACTGCCTAATGTTTAGCCGTACGCGTGATATGTAGTCCAAAAAGGAAAGACATTATAACCAGAAAAGAGTTTAAAAGACATTACAAAGTATATCATAAATGATAATAACGGTGTGTTTGCGAATAAATGCGGGCCAAAGGTTTGCCTGGATGCTCTCGGCAATCGCATAAAATGGCAGTAATTTTCATGAATTTATTATATAACATATAAATTATATGTATGTATATATCTCGACCAATTTTTGCACTCACGTATTGTACACTATGTATAATGTATATG
>CAJPVJ010000480.1:3242-24435 GCA_905397405.1 Oppiella nova
AGGATCTCTCTCTCTCTCTCTCTCTCTCTCTCTCTACAGAAAACTGTTAGACACAAGAGAAACAAAAATTAATGAAAAGAAATGTGAAAAATTAAATACAAAATTAAGTCTAAAGAGCGAAAACCAATTTAACATATTTTGTTGATTAATATTCAATGTATTCACAAAACGCTGTGTGCATGATAAAAAATAAAAATACAACAAACACTTAAAGTGTTGTATAAATTTTATCATAAATTATAACTCCATATGAGATGAGAATAACACATAAATCATGCGAAAAATATTCGTCGTATTCTTGTCTATCAATTCATAACTCGTGAAATCAGTTGAAAAGCTTTGCATTTATATCAAAACATTAAACTGACAATAAGTTTAGCTATGAATTGATTTTTCCAAAACCCTGTACAAATGTACATTGGTCACATGAATTACATTGCTACCATACATGTAAACTTAATATTGATTTATACATTTGTATTATATTTAGTATAATTAGTACAATTTTCTAGACTGTTCACTGTAGTGATGATCGCGATTCAATTTAATTTTAATCGTAATTATTAAATAATTTTTGTTTGAATGATTCATTAAGTAATATGCAATTTGTGTGTGTGTGTGTGTGTGTGTGTGTGTGTGTACTGTGTATGTATGCGGATTTCCATATATTTATCATAAATTACCAGCGCAAAATTATTATACGCGAGTAATCATCAAATATGTAATGCATTTGCTTTGAAGCATAAAATTAAGAGCTGTGCACAAAACGCATTGATCGCTATTTTTAGACAAAATATGATTTTTTATATTCAAAAATATTTAGAGTATATTATTATTATATATATAAATTCATCCAACTTAAGGAATTTATGCACGAATATTATATTTTTTTAAAAAGTTTTGTTATACTGTTATTTTTGATATTAGAAAATATTATGTATAGCGTTTGTAAAGTGCATGTGTGCTCTATATTGATAGTAAAGGATTTATATTGTAAATATATTTAAATGCTAACAATTAGATGCATTTTGCGATAATTTGCATAAATGTATGCAAATCACTGTCTCTTTATAATATATTAAAATAGTTAAAAATTTTCTTTTTATACAAACATTATTGAAACTGTATGTTTCAAAAACGAAAATACTTACGAAAATCTCTCATTTTTCATTTATGATAGATTAAAACTTATAAAACACACACAGCTCTGTAGGTATAACTATAGGTCTCATTAAAATTAATGAGTGTATCAAATGTATCAGTTAGACACATAATTACTATCAAATTTCCAGAAGTTTATACGTGAACACAAACAATTCAATTATAATATTAACTCTTAAATCACATATAATTTATCAACAAATTGTTGTTTTCGGGCATAGTTTTACGTCAAATGAAAACATGACATAATAATAATAATATCGATTGTAATACAAGAATAGAAAAAACATTTTTATGTCTAATATTGAAAAATGTGTGAAATTCCGGAGAAAAAAGACATCAAAATTAATAGCAGTAATAAAAATAAGAAGAAAGAGGGAAAGTGTGTCATCTGTTTCAACGGTTTCAATGGTTCCCATAAATTATTAATAAACCGATACGACAACTAATGCTCTGGCTGATATTTTAGACATCTCTCTCTCTCTCTCTCTCTCTCTCTCTCGTCATTTGGTTTGAGTGCTATAACGGAGAAGTTTGCAAATATACTCCCTTTTTATATAAAGTGGATAGAGTTGTAGGAGTTTTTCTGTACCAAAATGTTTGCCAATACTTATGGAAACTTTTGGAGCGAAAGTTACTGTAAAAAGACATTGCGATCGGAATTCCATTCCCAGACACACATTATAGTCGAGAGAGAGAGAGAGAGAGAGAGAGAGAGCCTCTCTCTGACATCAGATCCCATCATCACATGAAGAGTCAATTTAATTGTAGAAATAAAGACGAGTCTGTCATTAAAGTCGTGTAATAATAGGTTTACAAAAAGTCATTCAATATATTCGCCAAGAGTTGTGATCATTATAATCGAGTCATTACTGGCATCACTCTATGCCTTCAATTATTGCATTTGTATTTCGGAGTCAATAGATTGGCATTTCTCTGAGATCTCTGTCTAATTCATTGCCAACACATTTAGGTGTCTAATGTCTACATATATACCTCGCTCGTATATACGTCGCTTGTTTGTGAAAATTTTTAATAATTAACATAATTAAATATTTATCAATAAAAGCACTCAATTAATAATAACCTAGGTTGATGCTATTAGTGAATGCATGAATTCTTAACTAGGAATTTTTAAAGAATATTCTCGCAAAAGTCAATTTCAAAATGATTTAAAGCCACTATTCAACTATATTTATGAGAGTTTTATTCAAATAACATATTCAATGACAGGAATTAATTTCTGAGTGCTTTTAATGAGATTAGAGATACCCGTTAGAGAGAGAGAGAGAGAGAGAGAGANGCATTGAACTTATAGAGCACTTAACGGTCGATGTTTTGCAAGCATTTCCCGATAATATATTCGGTTATATTCGGCCAAAAGTGGTGATCATAACGACTCCAAACATTGAATACAATGTATTGTTTCCGCAGCTGAAGAACACGTCACAACTAAGACATTATGACCACAAGTTTGAGTGGACGAGACACGAGTTCGACAATTGGTGTCAAAGTATTGTAAAAAATTATCCGGAATATAGTTATGAGAAGACAGGTGTCGGTGAACCACCCGAACAGTACAGTGATGTCGGCTTTTGCACACAAATAGCTATATTTCGCAGACATTCAGACACTGATTCCACTGACGATATTACAGACAAATGTCTGAATTATAAAATCGTTGATACCTTTGATTATCCAAAGAACACACGAATCCACAAAGAGATGGAATTTGTTGATTGGCCTTCAGTTTGCAATTAAACACTTAATTTATTGCATTTTATTTTCTGAGACAATATTTAGATAAATTTAGTTTTTTGTTTATTAATACTTTTTTCATTTCCTTATGTATTACAATTGTAATGAAGTACCAATTCATTTGATTACATTGTAGTCACATTAAGAATACAGTGCCTGTACTAATCAATGAGTATTTACAGTCGTCCTGTATTATACCGTAATGTAATCCTCTATTAGAGAAACCGCGTTAATATATTGTAAATTATAACACTTTAAATAAAATTTTCTTTAATTAAATATAAAATTTACATTTAATAAAAAGGTTCCTATACTTCACATACAGTAAGATTGCAATCAATGAATTAAATATTTTGAGTAAAATGCTTGTGATTTAAACATAAATGTGAAATAAATATACCGGTAGAATTAATCGGTGCTAACAATTCATTTAAACTAAACTATTATTCGAGTGAATCATAACTGGAATCACGTTTTGTAAATGTCGTGAAAAGTAGGGGTCGTTTTGGGGACAAAACCGAGTCGTTTGGCGTGAAATGGATTAACGGAGAGCTGAGTACTTTGGATGGTCTTAACGGTGTTCCTCTGAGTGAAGTGTTGTTGGATGTGATGCTCCGGTTAGGAGAGGCCACACAAAACGAGGTCAACGAACGCGGAGTTCCCGAAGTGTACATCGATTTATTGGTTTTGGAGTCAAACTGAAGGGGAATATAGGAGACGACACCACTATTCCAACAGACAGTCAGCAGAGAACCGCTTCGGAAAGAGTCGTTAAATGAGATGTGAAGCGGTATTTCTTGAGGCAATCCGTGAACAAAACCAATTGGAGTCATCTCGAGATTCGGTCGAATCACTGTCTTATACAATGCAATCCACTCTCTGTTATCTGTTTTGAGACCACAATTATTTTCAATATAATTATCAAAATTATTTCATTTTCCAAACCTTTAAAGGAAATGACGAGTCGTTCGCTATTCTTATCCCAAATCATGTCGTGAATACTTCCGCCGACTTTAATGCCGTTCGGGAACTCATGTTCAGAAATGTCGAGAACTTCGAGACAATGACGAGTGCCTCCGACATCATTGGGTTGTGGGCTGTCGTAGAAAGGAATGGCAAAAACAGACGGACAGTCTCTGAGCGCCACTAACAACAGGTGACCAATGGGTCGACTCCAACACGCCGTCTGACAAATACCAGAGAACTGTTGGTTCCATTTGGCTGAAGACCAGCCCTTGGTTTCATAGACTCGGATGTGTTTAGCAGTTGTGGCCGACAGGAGTCTAGTCTTGTCGGGCGACCAGAAAACTCTCGTAAAACAAGTGCCAAAACGACGGATTGTTTTGACGATTTCTTTTTTCTCCACTTCTATGAGACATAACTTCGATGACTGCGGACTACAAGCGGCCAAATACTGACCGCTCGGATCAAACTTCATGTCAGTTAATGGACTGATGGGTGAATGGATTATATTAATGCAATCACTGGTGGGTCGGTATTGTCTTGAGTTGGGATCTAATGTCCACAAAATTATCACTGAATCACAACACACGGCCAGAATGTCCTCACGAGTGGGACTCCACGAAAGAGCTGTTACTTTGGTTTGCAATGAATGCTTCAGAAGCGGAACAAATGAGTTGTCAAACGAATAGATGTAAATGCAGTCATTTATGTGACAAACGGCACACTTGTGTCCATTCGGGTGCCATTGAAACGCTCGGATCAAACCATTCCTCCAATCCATCGATTTATTGAATTCGTGACACAATTCTTCGTTTGACTTCTAAACCATTTAATAACCAAAAGAGACATCAATTAAAATCAAACAAACAGTGAATATAAGATCCAAAGACATACCAAAGCGTACGGATATATAAAGATATAAAAGTTGAGCAAAAGTTGCCACAAATACAGCAATGTTTGGCACAACTTTTGGCTGAACCTTAAGAACCAACTGTTCTCTAAGTGAAGATCCAAAGACATACCAAAGCGTACGGATATATAAAGATATAAAAGTTGAGCAAAAGTTGCCACAAATACAGCAATGTTTGGCACAACTTTTGGCTGAACCTTAAGAACCAACTGTTCTCTAAGTGATAATAGTTGTCGTATTCGCTGATCATCTCAAGAGCTGATACAAAGCCACGGGTCTTAAGACATCGTAAGAACCGCTTCCAGAGAGTCATGTCTTTTGTGATGAATATATTATCAACGCTTTCGTTAGTAATCGACGGTTTCATTATGTCTTCATTTCTCACTTCAATGGTGGGGTATATGTGTGCCTATAATCACATCAATTATCTCATTAATTAGCCATTCATTAAACGGATCCATCGCTCAATTGATTACCTCATCGATGACCACACACTCATTGACCCCGTCTTCGAGCCGTTCATTCACTTCCCGAAGAGTTCTGCCGTCGGATGCGATGGGCGTCGGAAACAACTCCAATGAACACATGTTTACCATTGAGTGGTGTCTTAAGTGGACTCAATTCAGTGATAATAAAGTCGTTATTCAGTCCATGCATTCAAATGTGAGGCAAACGCCGATCGCATGTCACGTGTGTTTGTCGTACGCTCACAAACAACGTTACCATTAAATGTGAGCAATTTATTTGCAAATTTCAATTCTGTTCACAAAATGAATTGAATTTAAATTGAATTTTGTCTAAACTTCGGACCAATTCTTTAAAAATGATTTGTTAATAGAAATCGATGACCAGGTCTTAGCTTCACATTAACCTTGGTTAGACCACCAATTAACTAGGTAATATTTTAAAGTTTGGCACAATTTTATTAGGCTATCAATTAGTAATTAATTTTCATTTTATTTATTTAATTACTAGCATAATTTTAATTTAATAGTGTATCTAGTTGCATTTATTATGCACTAAAGAGTTTAATTCACTGTTGACATTACCTTGACACCATTGTATAACTCCACTAATAATGTGCGTTACTTTATGGTTAGTGATCCGATTAAATTGAAGCTAGTTTATTTTACTTGATATACCGTTAGGCCAATAGGATTGTCATTAATTTGTATCCACTTTTTAGTCGGATTGCGAGTGAATGGAGTGAATGGTGTTTAATATCTATATAGATGTCACTGTATTTAACAATAATTCCCGAGTAATGCTATTATTCAATGCAATCCACTTTTTACCGTAAAATATTAATACCAATACAAAAGGGGATAATCTTTTAGTCTCTTTTAGGCCACTTTTCTTGATTGTCGACACGACTTAAATTTACTCCTAAACTACACTATCATTTTGCGTCTCTCTCTCCCATATAATATATTTTTAAACCTTAAGTCAATGATAGTATTGTGAAAATACCTGTAAATACATGTAATATGAATGGTACGCTATGTATTAGTGCCATAAGAATTTAATACCGATAAACCGACTTAAATAATGTCACAACAAGTACTTTGTTACAAAATTTAGCTTTTATTTAAATATCATATATTTTATTTACATCTGTTTTTTTTGTATTTATAACTTGTGTCAAGTGAAAGTACTTTAGTATTGAATTCAATCACAAATAAATTCTCAAAACTACCGCTTATTTCTAATTAGTTTACAAAACTTATATCATATTGTAGTTAAATAGTTGTATTTTTAAGTTTTAGAAATAACGGTGAAATGTTTACCAATTTCTTGTCTAAAAAGCATTACAAACACAACGAGAGACTGTTTTGTTCAGCATATGTACGATATAATTACCCTGATAGTAAACTTCGAAATGTTAATGTGTTTTATAAAAGCAATTTTATTGAAAAATATTATTGATTTTACATGAAATCAAAGGAATAGTGATCGAAATAATTACAAATAACTCCTTTTGATCGCAATTTTATTGATTATATTTGAATCGAATTAATATTTTTTCAAACTATAAAATAAATGAAATAAAGTTTTTAGTTTTTAATTTTTCAAATTTAAATACAGATCTATAGGAAAACCTTTTTTGATTGTAATATTGCCTTTCATTATAGTTTTCATAAGTATCTCATGTTTACACAGAATTCATATTTCACGCATTCAAATGATTATATGGTTACAAATGTAAGAAATTAAATATTAATCCGATTTATAATCACTGTTTAATGCAAATCAATAATATTCTCGCAATAAAATCATCTTTTTAATTAACTCATAAAATAATATGTCAATGTATTTATGCATTAGTTTGTCTAAATGTCTAAAATGTATGATAAAATCATAACAATAGTATGTATTTTAATAATAAAATATAGTACACATGAGAATAGTTTGAAAAAAGAGTTTCGAGAACATTAGCTAAAGTTATGATAATTACATTGAAATCATTTGAAAACAATTGGTTAGAAAATTCTTCGGAAGTCTTAAATACTATAAGTTCTGATAATATAGTTGAAGAATAATGTTCACAACACTTGAAACTTCCAGTTGCCGGCCTTAGTGTCGGGGTTGTACTCGAGACAGTCATTAGGTGATGGAATGCCTCCATTGATTGGCGGTGAGCGGGCACTCCCACCGTGAAGACCGTGTGAAGACATAGGATTCATATGTGAGCTCATGTTCGGACCATTCATTTGGTTGAGGGCTGAGGCCATTGTGGTGGCGGCGCCTAACTGTGAGTGCGTGTGATGAGGCATCGCCGACATGTGGTACTCCATGTTTCCGTAGTGATAGGCCGACGCCGGATAACTTTGAGGCGGATAGCAGGCGGCCGTCGTCTGCGGGGCACTGCTGGCCATCTGGTGGTGATGGTAGGCCTGCGCCGCCCTTTGCATACAGCTGTTACTGGACATTATGTCAGACACCGGCGCGATGGCCGCCGGACTCCATATGGAACTATATGTGTTGGCACTACACATGCAATGCAAACAAATGATACATTAATTGCAGTCCACGTCCAATGAATTTCATAATGAATACAAACCTAGAATTGTTTGAATGGGAAGTAACCGAAGAACACAACGGATTTCCCACGTTTCCACTCGACGTTATGTTGGGCAGAGCCGGCGGCTTATAGGGCGAGTCACCCCTATGTATGGACGCCGGCGGAGAGTTGGTCGCCGAACCGGGCGGCGGCGGACTCTTTGACTTTTTTGGTCGCGTCTTAGCGGCACCGCCCGTCCCGTTCTGCTGTTGCTGTGCCTGTTGTCGACACTTCGCCCTTCGGTTTTTGAACCAAACCTTTGGTTTATAGAGAAAGTCAATTAAACCTCTATATATCACATACAGTATGAGCGCAAGAATACTGAAATATCAGATCTATATATATACCTGTACTCTAGATTCGGGTAAATTGATTTTCAGCGCAACCTCTTCTCTCATGAAAATGTCTGGATATCTGGTTTTGCCGAACAGGGACTCCAACACATCCAACTGCGCTCTCGTGAATGTAGTCCTCTCTCTCCTTTGCTTCCTCGGAGGCTGATTGGGACCATTGGGTGATATGGCGCCCAAATACATGTCTAGAGAATACAATGATAAGAATAGTTGCCATTTAGAAACAATCTTTTATAAATTGTATTTTAATCGTTATATTGACTGAAAATAAGTTTTCATATTAATTATTCAGACTTTTTAGTCATTTGTATAAAAAGCGTTGACTTTTGTTTGCAATTCATAACTGATTTGTTAAACACTACTAATGCTGTGATTTATAATAGTCTTATAATTTAAAACCAATTAAGTTCTTAAGAGTTACTAAACATATATGAATGCGAATTATAGGCCAGAATTGTGTCGAGTGTAGCCGTCGTTTGATATATACGTTAGAGTTTAGAGCAAAATGTTTTTGAGCAGAAAAACAGCAAACGTTAGGATTGATTGAAAAGTGGTGTATATTCTTGTAGAGTATGAAAGAAATGAATTGTCGAGTAATAGATCCAAACTATAGACTGAAATGAAATCTATTGTTATTTTATATTTGGGGAGCAGTAGTGTAGTATTGAAACAGATTTTAATCCAACTGTCGGTTGCTATCGTCGTAATAATGAATTGTCGAGTAATAGATCCAAACTATAGAGTGAAATGAAATCTATTGTTATTTTATATTTGGGGAGCAGTAGTGTAGTATTGAAACAGATTTTAATCCAACTGTCGGTTGCTATCGTCGTAATGGTGTTCACACGCGGGTCGAGTCGGCTGTAGGCCCTGTCCCTGTCGGTCGAGCCATAAGCCATATGCAGCTGAAGGATTAGCAACAACTCAAAAGGTAGTATAACGAGAACTGGCATTTCGGGTGTATATCGCATACGACTATTCAATTGCTTGTCAACGATGAGAGCATGAAAACTCCATATCTTATATAAGGCTTTCCCTTACAGTCAACCAAACTTAATCCTGTATTTGTGATATTAATAGTTTTTGAGTTATAATATGTTTTGTATATGTATGCAGTAAAGCACCGGTATATATATGATTGGTTGGCGATGATGGCAGCGTTGGTACTGTTGCTGAACTGCCACTCTTTTCATCTTAAGATGAGATTAACGAAAGCATAATATAATAGATTGCATGTAAAAAATGTATGAAAATAGCAGATATGCTCTGCTTTTGCATCATAACTGCATTATATATTATGAGCGAAATAACCTGCAAATTGTCTGATTGTCTGCACCCGAATTGCACCGAGCCTTACAGTGGCCTGGCTGTTTGTTGCCAAAACTCAAAGGCATATAATCTCTATTTTTATATTTTATAAGAACACAAACTTATAATAGAAAAGAGATTAAGTTTTTTACGTCTAATGCCACAAAAGAATAGACATGTTTTCAATATCGCAAACCCTATGGCCTATGGGTTGTGACATAAGGATCATCTCTATTGCAAAAAAAGGTAAACGACTCAACAAGGTAAGCGATTGCATTGTCCACACGAAACTGAAACTGGCGGTCAATATATGCCATACACTGTACTCTATATTCCACTGAAAACATGCAAATAATAGAAAGAATTTCTCAGCTTTAAATCCATACAGACTTCAACCCATCCGCACCTGCATTGCCATACCATTGCCAGCTATACCTCAGCTCCATATCATAGCCATCGCTGGCATTCTTTATGGACACCGAATTGTCAGCAAATCTGGGCACTAATAGCCTACAGTTTCTGACATAATAGGCAGTCCCAGTCCTCCCTGTCCATCTTTTTTAACCAGTTCTCCAAAATGAATAATATGCATAACTAGGCTTTAGTTTAACTCAATCCTAGCATTGGCCCCAAAAATCAACATTCAGTCATACAGAATAGGCTGAAAATTCTGTAAAAACATGACAATTTGTACAAAAATATGCACAAATAAGGTATGCATGATATGCATATGATTGGTGAACACATTTCTAACTTTTCATACTCATAGCTAATAACAAATGCATACATAATGAAGTACTGCTCACTAAATAATAAATGCATTAAAATATTGATAGCATATAAACTGTTAATAAATGGACTATTGTTGTAAATAAGTTTTACATCCATTAGTAAGGAGCATGAATATTAAATTTGCAAAGTATGCAGAAATAAGTAAATTATAAAAATCACAAACAATTTAATGTTTGCAAATGCAGTGCCATTACTGTTGGGCACATTAGCGTGAAATCTCAGCGGAATATCCAATACAATTAGGAGGAGTCGTTCCCCTCTATATATACTTGTAAGTAGTGAACAGTATATAAATAATTTGTGCAAAACGAGCACAAAATGTGAGCTATTTGTCGAGAAAACAGGCAATGAAAAGTTTGGCTGATATATGGCATCTCTTGATAGATAAAATCCCTTATTTGGATTCCGGCCCAACACTAGCAGTCAGTTTACTGAACAAATAACACACTTTTTGTATACACTGTATGTAATTCGCAAATGCAAACCAAATAAGTGTTATTCTTGGAAATCTATACAAATAAAGCTACAAAAAATTTACAATTTTCTACATATTTTTTTCAATACTATTCTAAAGTCAAGAAAACGATTCACAGTATAGATTGCGATAAAAAGAAATGGAGAGAAAGCTCGCAAAACTGGTGAACACTAATGAATGACTGAAAAACCACTTCATTGCAAACTACTCTACAAATTAATGAATGAGTGGATCGACGTATGGAAAGCGTGAACACATTTATTGCTTTCTTTTTATATGATTTGCAATACAATTGTATGAAATGTAAAGAAAGTTTGAGTTTATGTTTCAATTCTGGAAACAGATTTCAATTGTCAAGTCATATGTCGGGGAGTTTTAGCGCTCTTTTATTTTTATTATAACTATTATTCGGTCGAGAATTTAAAAGCTGCCAAAAAGGGCTCATTGTTTGCAACTGATATTGAGTTGAGTTCGCACAGTAGGTCTGAGGTGGTGGTGGTGGCGGAGGTGTATCACATTCATTGCTGGACACCAATTATATTGTGGGCAGTAGTCTGTGGCCTACAATAATCCTAATCCCTCTTCCGGCTATAAGTATTGCAGATTTAAACAGAGAAAAGGCATTGAAAAGTACCGAAAAGTAGTTGAAATCAATGCAAGATAAAAGCTTGTGCTGTAGTTGTGGTGTTTGGTCACTAAAATTGAGACGTTTGTTACCAACTCAACTATACCTACTCCTACTCTACTGTACTCTACTTTTTATACTACTGTTCACTACCTCTCGTCTCTTTGGTCTTAAAACTTTCAAATTGTATTCAAAGCATTGAATCGAGAAAACGTGAGAAAAGCAATGGCCGGACAGGTGTTAGTTTATAGCCATCTCATACTTAAACCCCCGCACACTCTGATACGAGTCTTACAGCTCATATAAGTTACAGTACGACACAACGAAATGTCTGTCCACAGCTAAGCAATAACACACGGATTATGATGTGCTGTCAATATCTACTGTACTCTGCAAACAGACACCAATTTTTAATTTCATCCTTTAGTCTACTCTAACAACTCATGCGTTATATTATACGATAGTATATGACTCTAAGTATATGTTTACTCTTTTATATTAAATTCAATATTTGAAAGCAAACCACTCTTTAGGCTTAACTCTCTAACGATGAGTCGAGTCTTGTTTACATCCAAACAATAAAAAATAATAGAAAACATAGGATTCAATGCAATGACAAGAATTTCTAATCAAAAGGAGAGAGAGAGAGAGAGAAAGAGAAAGAGAGAGAGAGAGAGCACTAGTGACTAGTGTTTATAGAAAAGAGAAATTGAATTGAATTGAAGAATAAGGAGTAAATAGAGAACAAGTGATGGAATGCAGGAATGTCTTGGACAGTGAGGGGTGTTTCTGGGCTTTTAGTAAAACATTTAGACCTAAATGGTTGTGCTTATAATAAACCGCACGTGCGCTCAAATGCATTGACCCGAAATGACCGACACATCTATCGATTGCTCTGTAAAAGTGCTACTAATAGAGAGTAGTGTAAAGAGTGGTAGAGTACGGGTCAGGTGTGCATCCAATGTGTGCTCAGCTGCACTCTCACCCCCTTCCCCCCTACAAGCCATGTCTTTCTTGGCTAACATCAGGTCTCATCTCTTTATTTGCAAATATGTATTCCGATGTATAGATAGTTTGCATACCTATTAAGCAATGTTTACAACCAATCCATTGCTGCAATTCACTGTATATTACATCAAAACAAATAACGAGACAATTGTTTGCAAAGTCTTGCAAATCAATGCAATTTCACACAATTAGGAGCACTGGTATTGCGGTCACCCGATGGGGACGGGGATGTGTAGCAAATACATGGACACATGAACTGAACATTGAATACATGGTGATGAGTGATAATCATAGGACTCACCGGGATATCCGACACTGGAGTGCAAGAGATCCACTCCAGCGGATGAGCCGAGGCCAGTGATGCCATTCATGCCGTAGGGACTGGACTTGAGGTAAGCCATGGCCGGGTGGCCGCCACCAACACCCTGATGGCAGGCGCCCGATGCGAATGGATTACAGGAGGCGGACATGGGCTGGAAAGCCAGATCTGCTGAGATGGTGGTGACTGAGGGCCGAGAGATGTCTGAAACTGTTGTCGATTTGCCGGAGAGCACAGCGAGTGAATCAAGTTGTGCGCGGATGCGGACTAAGGGAGTGGAAAGGGAGGAGATATACACATTTGGTTAGTGTTCAACAAATAGGCATTCACTGGATGTTCATTATATTCATTATAACCACAAGACGAACATCACATTGTTTACAGCAATGCGAGCAATTAAAGCACTAAAAGCGAAAAACTATTCTCTATTATTACTGCAATTCCTGAAGGAATACAACGAATACAAGGAATACCTATCCGTTCACCTGTTTATAGGAACTGTCCATCAAATACACGCATACCTTCACGCAGACTACAGTCTACAATACAGCACTCACTGTCGCAAAGGACAGTTCGGTCACTAGGTAGTCGTACAGAGCATTAGCAAGGTAGCTGAGGTAGCATAGGTAGTAGGTGTAGTGTGCAAGGGAGTGATAGGCATAGGACAGGCATATGAGGCCCGGGAGTTGAAAGGATATGCAAACACGGATATGTCGTGATATGTGGTGACGCGTGCAATGAGCCGAATGTGAAAGTTTGCATGAATTTCAGGTTTTGCACTCTTTTACTGTGAATAAAGGCTTTGTCCAACACTTGCAATACCAATATTGCCAGTATTGGCACTATTGTGGGCACTGGTAGATACAGCTATGCACACAACACGACAACACTAAACACTGATACCAATGGACAGCTATTTATGCCTTAAAACTTTTGAACTCTAAGATTCCATTGTCAGCCTAAATGCCTGCCGGCGCTGATGACCAGCTTATTGCCAATGCATGTAATGCACGGCACATACAGCACACCAAAGGACATCACTCTCTATATGCCGTGAATTGCAAACATACGGATCACAAACTGATAGCAAACACACAATCTTTGTATTTTTTGTCTCAAAATATTAGTCGATATCAGAGGAGTTCATCAGATGGCTGTCCCTTAAGAACAACAACAGTATTGAAGTATTATATCCGAAGAAATACTTGAAAAACTCATATTTTATAAGAAACTGGTATTCATTTAATCCTTCAAAGAGATGAAAGCGCGCCTCAAATGAGACATTCATTTCTTAGCGGACATTAAGCACCACAAGAACAACAAGAAAATATCAGATCAAAAGATTTTTTATTCACCGCTTGAGCTAAGCACCGGTAGGTATGCGGAGAAGTTTCGAGACGTTTATGATCTACTTATTAATGAATAACTAAAACATACTCTCAAGACAAACATGATTTGCATGAAAAACAAAGTGAGTTATGGACGCAATCATCAAATTTGTTCATCTCTTGTCATGACATGTCTGTCCCGATCTCTGTTATCACAGTCGGGCCCAATCTGCCGGCGCTCTCTCTTTGTTTGATTAGTACCACTGATTCCTCTGTCAAAAGACACGACACATGTATTCGTCGATAAGAGAAACACTTCGTTATGTTTTTTAAATGTTTTGCTAAACTCATAGCTAAAGAAGAGAGAGAAAAGCCCTCCGGAGGAGCACTCAGAGCCCGAGCCTCCAGTGCCTCAACCTCTCACTCCCAACCGATTTCTTTCAGATTAAAATACATTTGATTGCCATTGCTGTCGATTGCATATACAGTATCTGAACACTAGATATATACAAACGATGACACAATTGAACATAACATAAGGCCTGTGCTCTCTCTGGGCGGACCACACCTGTAAAGATTGTTACAGAAGTTCGCAAACATTTTCTCCTGAATACAGTTTTTGGTTACGTGTCGTCCCATTAGCTCTTATCAAAAGCACTGGTCTTTGTATGAAAAAGCAAACACTGAATGAGAGCCGCACTCATTGTTTAGTTTAGTTTTTTTTGTGTCACTTTATAACTGTCGCCAATTTCAATGAGACTATCAAATTCCCAAACTCTGACCAACTTTTCATTTTCATCACACAATTTCGTCAAATTTATTCTCTCATCTCTACTCAACACTTATATTACTCACCGAAACACTGCTTTTATTGATATTATTTAATATTCATCGCTATATGTGGCTCTCGTATGGCTGTATACATACTCAGGGAGACTTTGCTTTGCTATATTATAAAGTGGTGCACCCAAGGAGGGTATCAATATTACATAATCTCTTCTCTTTCATGTTAAGACCCCTTATTATACAATATAAGACACGATTTTTTAAAAAACTTATCGCTATACAAAATTAGCAAATACTGATTAAAAAATTAAATACATGTAAATGTTTATGGGATTTAAAGATATAAAGTATGAGTCCATAACTGGCCCCTCAATGGTAGGACAATTGTTACGCAACGACTTTTTATTATTAATTTTTGGTCAAATATTTGCTTAACTCTAGCTTTGGTAGAGATTTACTGTACATTTAATGTATGACACGATAACCGCATTCATGGAAATGATTTGGCAGACAATCCCCGCAATAATGTTTCGCTTGAGTATATGAGTTGAGGGGATGGGAGCAAAGGGAAAGTTGGCAAAATTGGAAACTAAGTGTCTGAAAGGCGACCGAATTGTGGGTACGATATCTGCTGGAAACGGTCTATGAATTGGTATTGCGGTGTAATATACTGTAGTGAATATGGAGTTCAATATAGAGTATGGGATTGGGAGTATCGGTGTTGAGAATCGGTAGTCCAGAGGCTAATGTGTAAATGCGAGTGCAATCACAACTTCCCTATTTTCTGCTCCAACAGGTCTTAATGGAAAATAATACACTTTTAGGCGACCATCAGATGGGAAACTTTCAAGATGTTAGCCTTAGCTGATGGCACTGTTATGTTTTGTATAAACACTATATACACTAAAATACACTCAATTCATAAATTGAGTTCACTTTTGGGATACATTTTGTGTGATAAAAGCGCTACAATTCTTGTGCTACAAATAAAACTTAAAATAATATACAATAATAAACTGCATAAGAGCTCTCAAATAATGGGTAAGTAAATCATGAATGGATTATCAATGAGTAGTAGTACTGCTATTAGTGTGCAATAGAGGCACAGGTCTGCCAGTGGAGTGCAGTAACAGTGCTGTTATGCCAATGAAAATGAAATTTTAAGGATAAATTGATTCAATTATTTGATATTTTAATCCCCGTTTAATCCCGACGTAAGAAAGCGAAGTGAATGGTAGCGCTCCAGTGCTACCAGTGCTCGACTGATAGCAAACAGGGATCGGAGTGATGGAGAGAGTGAGTGGAAAGACTGTTAGCTCTGTAAGGACTGGTAGCTCTCACTTTCATTAAAAATAAAAGCGCAACAAAACTAACTTTCTCTCAATTTAAGAGGATATAGCATACAGTATAGTATATGTTATGCTATGCTATGTTTACACATTGTATGCAATTGACAACGAGTTGTGTAAATGATATGATATAACACGAGTCAAAGTCGACCAACCAATCAATAGGAGCTAGCAATCGACATAATGTTAAAATCAGTGCCAAACAAGTGATGAAAGTAACGCATTATTAGGATTATAGGGTCCGACAGTATAAATAAGACTCACTATTTGTGGACTCTATGGAAGTTCTGGTAGAGTCTGATAAAACAGCCCTCAGTTATGTCAGAATGTATGGCAGGACTCAGCTGAGCAAACACTGCTTAACAATAGGTAGCAAAAAGTGAGTCCAAAACCAAACTATAATAAACTATTACAACAGCCTTCACATCACTCTGTCATCACATGACTTCCACATCTCATGTCGGCTCACAATCGCCACAATCGGCCACTATTTGCAACATTCACTCATACAATCACTACAACTCCGACCATATTCTGCATACATATGTACAGAGAATTTGAATTAAAAGAATACATTTCTCTCTCCCATTCAATGCAATATTCATTTCATACGATAGCCTATGGAATCGATAACAGAATCCCAATATTTCAATACATATGCAAACCTAATCTCTATCTTGTTTTCTTGTCTCCCTTTCAATCGACAGAAAACTTTTTATTGAATATGTTTTGAGATGAGAGATGAGATTAGGGCTACACTGGGCTACAGGCGATTCGTCAACTCTATTCCACAGTTGGGTTCACAAAATCATATGCTTTTAGAGATAATAAAAAGTACCGAAAAATTTGCTGGTAATGGAGACTCAATAATGTATTATTGATATTATTATTCAGTGCAGTATACGAGGCAACTGGTTATCGGGGATATACAGTACGGCACTGTTTATTAATTCTTTGCATTTTTATTATGCAACACAAATTAATGTGGATTTTGTTTTCAAGAATTATTTATAATATAAACAAAGTATAAGAAGACATGTAATACAATATACTATTATATTAAGTCTTAAAATGTAAGCTTAGATTTGATTTCAATGCTTAACAGATTATAATGGTTTACACACTCTTATACAGTATTATAATTATAGCGATTAATATATACTTAAAGTCAATAGTTAACAGCAAAGGTGTGTTAATATCAATGACTTAATAAAATAACTCAATAATGAGAGAGAGAGAGAGAGAGAGAGAGAGAGTTGCAAATGAATTTCTCAGCGACTTTTGGCTCAAATCTATTCATTTGAACACAACCATCTGAAAGTATAAACGCATGAACAGTATTTGCTAATTTTGTATAGCGATAAGTTTTTTTTAAAAATCGTGTCTTATATTGTATAATAAGGGGTCTTAACATGAAAGAGAAGAGATGAAAAATTTTAAAACAAAATACATAATATATATAAATATGAGATTAGCAACAAAAATAGCGAAAGTTTATATTGGAATTAAAGTTATAATTAATATGATTTGGTTTATAAACTCACCCACAAATAAATTGCTCGGTCAGTCGATTCAAGCGGATTAATGCCGGCAAAGGGGGGGCCGGGAGTGGAGAGACACACGAGAAATGTAACTTTTTTGGTCGTACTTTTAATCCTAACTATAAGCTTATGATTTTATAAAGCCTTAACTACCGCAAAACGGCTTCAATTTAATGCTTTACTCAATAGGTTCTTTACCTACTGGTGCTAAGCATGTCTTGTTAACCTTGTTATGTGTGTTGAGCCACTACTACCTAAACTCCTACTATAAAGTCAATGTATGTGATGGATAGCCAAAAGGCGGATATAATATAGCATTTCATTGCACCGACCCATGTCTTACAGGCGCCCAATAAGACTGTTTGCTTAGTCCAGAGGTCGACGCCTACCCCAGGCTTTCAGCAGCACGAGTGCCGAAGCTATCGAAAGGGGGAAAGCATACCAAACCATACCATACCATAGCATACCATACCATACCAGCTCTGTATTGAAGACTAAGATAACACTTAAATAATTGCAATTTATTCAGTGCCCGAAACTGTGCAATACATCGAAAATTGTTTGTCGATGTAATTATACAGCAATACTGGCAGTGATGACAGCAAACATCACTCCATTCACTATTATGTATCCAATCGTTATCTTATTTTTGTTTCAATTCTCTCCCTTTTATTTGATAAGAGATTTCTCTCTTTCTTTTATTTTCCGTTCACTTCTAAATCAACACATTTTTATGATTAACAAAATTCTTAATCTCATCGATGGCTCAGATTCTTGTGCTGGCAGTTGGAGAGGGTTTCACGTGAAAGTCTATGAACACAGTGTAGTCCGCACTCAGTGTTAGTGAATGCAACCGAACAGAAGTGAAGAGATTTAAGAGAAAAATACAGTATATTATTGAAACGTTAACTAAAGGCATGGCTTTGGCACCAAAATAAACAAACATGTATTCAGAATCATGGGGTTTATGTTTTTTCAAGAAAAAAATCAAATGCAATGCATTTCTAAAGTAGTTTAGAAGTAGAATAGAGTGTCGACTACTGTTAGTGAGTCCACAGTATACTGTTGTATAGTATAGTATAATCGCACGCTTCGAGTGAAATATAATTGTAAAGTGAGGGCGGAATCGGTCATAGGATTCAATGCAATCAATTCAAGTAACATAACAAACAGTGTATTTTAATAATACTTGAGAATATTTCGCTGCAAATGTTTGATCTGACATTTGAAGCCCAGGCCTCACCCAAAGCAATAGAAATTCAATTAATCAAAACTACCAATACTTTTAAGAAACACTACAACACTATTAAATTGGGCGCACATTTGCAATATTGTACCGTATATTCAGACGTTAAAAGCATTTAATAAAATGTTTTTAGCATTTTTTGACCGCACTTTCATGCGAAGTAAGAGATGTAATAAAAACAACAAATTCTTGATATAAAATTGAAATCCGTTTCATAGAGTAGTTTATAATTGTATGAATTTTAGTGTTAGGGTTTGGGGTGAATGACAAGAGCCAAACAGGAATGATATACCAAATGAGTTATTTACTACCAAAATGCAGACACAGACACACATTAGCCGAACAATACTAGAAGACTAAGACTGAAACTACAGCTCCACGAAAGACTCACTACTCTCTCAGCTCTTCATACATGAGATGAGAGCATCAGTGCATCCAAACCATAGGCACAGACATGAGACAAAAAAAAGAGTATCAGTGCTGTCAATGCTGTGCATAACAGAGTCATTGCATTATTATTGATCTTTTATGAGTTGATTTGATGGCACATCTGTGGGCCTTAGACTCGGCTCTCAGACCCACTATTAATAAGAGTAATGTAGGAAAACATCGAACTCTAAGTTGGCTTTTATTTTGTGGTCAGCAATAAAACATATCTGCAATGAGTGCCACATAAGAGACGCGTATTACTAAAAAAGTATATGTGCTCTCAGTGTGTGTGTGTGTGCTGTGGAAAGGCACTTGCTTTTAGCAATAGACCGTCAAGTGTGCACTTAAAATATATTCTCATTGCCATCCATTCCAGTGAACCAACTATTGCGGTGACACTCTATGAATATCTAATAATAAGTTACAGCATAGAAACCACAGCACAGATTGAACACCAAATCCATGCGAATGCCATTCAATATACTACATCACTGTCACTGTCTCTACCCTTATATGAGTTATAGCTCTTTAATAGTTTATTAATTTCTCCAGCTGTGGAAAGGCACTTGCTTTTAGCAATAGACCGTCAAGTGTGCACTTAAAATATATTCTCATTGCCATCCATTCCAGTGAACCAACTATTGCGGTGACACTCTATGAATATCTAATAATAAGTTATAATTCAGTATATATTCCACAGCATAGAAACCACAGCACAGATTGAACACCAAATCCATGCGAATGCCATTCAATATACTACATCACTGTCACTGTCTCTACCCTTATATGAGTTATAGCTCTTTAATAGTTTATTAATTTCTCCCAAACAGACACTCCAATGGAGAGCATATATTCTGCAAACTTTTCCAATACTAATAATCCAATCAATCGATTCACTGATTGAGATATTTTAGACGTTGTAGAGCTTCACATAAATCTACTGTAAATTTATCTCTTATGTAATCCCAGTATTAAAACAGTAATAAAATGCAATCTTTTCGCACAAAAAACTAATTAGGCTTCGAAATGAAACTTACTTTTTTCAGGGTAAACATAAATTTTAAATTAAGTTATTTTAAGGCAAAATCCAAATTCATGAAACGGTTAGCAAATACAAAGCATTTTGGGGCAAATTGTGGCAAATAGTGGACATATTTATGTCAAATAGTATTTTGATTGCTATGTATTCTTAGGTACAATGTATGGGATCTATTGACAAGGTTTTGTTGTTGATTATGCTATTTGTGAGTGTAATACCAGTCTCTACTACTCCGCCCCCAAGATGTGTGAATTTTGTGAATTGAATTGTGGCCACAAATATAATGACAATTTTATGAATACAAATATTGTATTCAATACCATATGCATTCAATTCAAACGTTTGGGTTTATTATTGTGGACATAAGCCAAACATGATTTTGAAAGTAAAATCATAAATATGTTGAAAAGGTGTGAAGAAAAATATGTAATTATAGTCTTTAAAAGATGTGGGATTCGTGTCATATCGCTCTGCAATCCCTGTAATCATGAGCTTAAAAGAAGCAAAAATACTCAGTCTATCACAAACTCTATGGGGTTTTGCATCACATTATTCACTATTAGAGCTCTCAATTGCCTCCAAATGCCTCCAATACCTCAATTGCCAGCCTCTCTCTCTCTCCACTCCCGGCCCCCCCTTTGCCGGCATTAATCCGCTTGAATCGACTGACCGAGCAATTTATTTGTGGGTGAGTTTATAAACCAAATCATATTAATTATAACTTTAATTCCAATATAAACTT
>CAJPVJ010000481.1:0-24432 GCA_905397405.1 Oppiella nova
GCCCTTTGGCTACGAAAGTCATTCAAACCAATGTATGTTTGCATAGATTTCAGGCACTCATATACAGGCCTATGAAGAGCTCTACAAACAGGTCTGCAATCCATGAATGTCTCATCTATTGATTCATCAATTACCACTAATTGATGACAATTTATGTACCAATAGGTGGACCCAACGGCCAGTAATTATATCAATGCCATCGATGCCGCAAATTTTCTCAAGAAGTCGGGACTAAGTCAGGCAACGCTCGGAAAGGTATATAAGTTTGCTTTCATTTGATTTGTATTTTGAGATTTAGTTTGTCGTCGATATTGACATAATTGCCGAGTCTTTGGATTCATTGAAATGATTAGTTAGTACTGCATATAGTGTTTGTAAATTGCAGTCATTAACAGATAGCTCTGGACTGTTATGTGTGGTCACATGTCTGCCAATACTTATAAGACAACTTGAAACCATTGATTGATATGTGAATAATTGGTTACATTTTGTGCAAACATTGTATTGAATAGATTTGGGACTTAAGTGACCCGAACTGCAAAGGATTTCTGGACAAGAGGTCACTGTTTGTGGCGTTAAAACTGATAGCTTTAGTACAAAACGGAAGGCAACCATCGATTGCCGATTTGGCTCTCAATATACCGGCGCCTAAAATGGTACTTAATTTAGTGATTTATTGCTAATTTATCACTAATTATTGCATTTAGTGACTAAAACCTTAACTAATTGTAAACATATTTAAAGGGAGACCCAATTGATTGGTCTATTAGTCAAAGCGATCGCCAAAAATATAGCGATTTATTTCTAACGTTGAATCCATTGGACGGAAGGATCCCATAATAAAGCGTTTGATTCAATGAATACATGTTTGACTTGCCTTTGGGTTCAGTCATTGTGTTGATTGGAAACCATTGGATAACAAATGTGTATATATTATAAGAAATAACAAATAAAAAGTATGTCTATGTATATAAAAAACTAAAATTAAAATGATTTATAAAGCGATTAAAATGAAAAAACTAAACAATAATTGAATAAAAATGATGAGCAAAATATGACAGTCAATACTGGACTCAAACCTATTTATTATACAATACACTATAAACAGTGAAATTGTTTCACCATGCACATTCTCCACAATAGATGGCAATCACAATACAATATTGGTGAAAACATTTTTCTTTTATCAAGGTTCAGTTCTAAAAGTTGAAACTTTTACAAACTTATTTGACTATTATTTAATCATTATATAACATATTAATAGAGAGTTGCGTTTAATAATAACATGCTTGCGATCGTCAACACTTCAGTTAAATGATACCTGGATTAGTTATCAATTCATATTATAATTACTAACAAAATCAATTTACAGGTAACATTATCTTATGGGCATAAATAATACTTTATATTTGACAATTATTGTGAGATACCGGTGCATATTTTTGTGTTCAATTCTAATAAATAAACAATGTGAGATTTATAAATAGCAAATTACAACTACTGTATATTCCGGTACAGTACAGAAACATTGTAAGGGTATAAGAATCGATAGAATATTATTTATTGAAATGCTAATAAATAATTATGGCATTGTGTTTAATAGTATTAAATTAATACTATGAGAGTGTTATAAAATAGTTATTGATCCAATATTGATAATGTAATTAAATTGTGCAAGAAATTATGTTAAATGCAAAATAGCTACAAGTGCTAGTATTAGTTTTGCTATAATTGATTATTAACATAAAAATAATAATTATTATACAGTATTACTATTAATAAAAGAATTAGTTTTATTTATAACAAAAATAAGCGCCAATTAACCATTTGAATATGAATAAAGGCAATCATTGGGTAAACATATAGTATTATAATACAGTAAATATAATCATTTATTAGATCATTTCGTTTGGCATACATTACAACACAAATAAATTGAAAAATATTTTGTAGAAGAAATGCATTTGACATCAATTATTGGCTTTGTCTAAGTTTCTCTCACTTTACACAACGTTTTAATTAAAAATTTAATAAAAATTTAGGAAAAATGGCACAAAAAACAAATGAATTGAAAAAATTTGATTCATTCCGTAATCATATAATAATAAACAATACTTTAAAATGATCTTAAAAATGAATATCACAGAAATAAATACAAAAATAATTAACCAGTACATTTATCTATACGAATTAACGGAAAATAAAAAACATATTTGAATTACGAATTGTATGATAAGTTGATGGAATCGTGTTAAGAATAATGACATTGAATTTGATTGAAGAGTTCGTCCCATAAATAGTAATCAAATTAAATGTTGTCTTTAAAATTCCAGCCGAAGTTTGAGTTGACGTTTTTGAGACTTTTTGAGTTGTTTGAGATTTTCTGAGATTCGGCCGCAATCGAGGCCAGTGTGGCGTACGGGTCCACTGGGGGCGGGATCTCGCACTGTATTCATCAAAAGTATTTATCCGTTAATTAACATTTTATTGGAATATTAAAAGCTCAATAATTAATACTAAAACTTACCGAGTCAATCTTTGTTTGTTTGCAAAAAAGTTTTAATATTCAATAAAGTCATGCATGCAATCAGTTTATAGAATAAGCATTAAGTTATAGTAAACAATTGTTTTATTAGATTTGGTTTATAATAGAGTTTCAGATATTGCTTAGAGATTGACTACAAAGAGATTTTAAACCATAATTTGAACAACAATTCAATTCAGACATTAATCATTAGTGGAAATCAATACATAAGTGAATGTTGTGTTAAAATTATAAACAGATCAATAAATTGCATAGAATTAGGTGTTAAATAGGTTTGCAGTGATTATCATTACAATATAAACTATTCAAAGTTTGTTTTAAATATGACTTTAAACAGGCTAAAAATAAATTAACCAAATGGTTAAATGTCACTTAAAAACAATTTGCGACAAATAATCAAGTGATTGGTTGTGAAATGTGTCAAAAATGTCAAATCTTACAAATAATTAAAATCTGATAAAAATTACACAACATATTAATGTAATTCAAATAAGACACGACCTATTTTCAGTTTAAATATAAATTATTAGTGTTTTTCAAGTGTATAAATGTTTGTATAGACTTTAGAAAGGCATATCTCATTCAATATACGGTAATATATTATATTTTTCTTAAAACAGAGACACAATTAATAAGATTACTCTCAAAATTGATAGCAATTTTCTAATAAATTGAAAGCATTATATGTGATTGACCATGGTAGCGTTCAAATCATTTGAATGATGGTATAAACTTGTTAGTGGACAATCAAGTTACTTGATTCAAGTACAATATGTTTTGTAAGAGGGTAAGTTTAATTTATGATTATTCAATTATCAATTCTACATTACAGAATAATATATACATGATTATGGTTTAAATTATATATAATTTACCTTGTATAAAATTTCGATTATTACCGGATTTTAATTTACTGTATTATTAAAACATTAGGTATTGTATGTGATAGCCTTTCTAAAGTCATCAATTTTATTGCATTGAAAGTGAATTTTTATTTGAATTGAATGTTTATAAGGATATATGATATTTGGTGTTAATATAAATTGTTTGATGTCTACTTTTAAGGTAAAAAGAGATATAATGTGTTAAGATTCAAACTAATAAGATCGGTAACAATTAATTATCAAATTAAAATATATTGTTAATAGAGATGAGTCTAACAAATTGAGATCAAATACCGGTACTCATCGAATTGGAAATAGTATGTAATTGTGTAGTGATTCTGATAGCAATACTTATTACTGTATATCTGATAATACCTGTATTAATATACTGTACATTTAGCAATTTATGAATAATTCTAATAATAATTACATTTTATATAATACTTTACATATTTTATAATTTTATTAATTTAAACTAATATTATGTATGATATTTTAATTTAAAATAATTTAAATACAAAAGTTTTATTATAGTTTATTAACTTAACTTTTAAGACTAAATCGGTTTTATTAAAGAAAACAATTTAGAAGAAAATCTTTTTATGTATTTCTAAGAGTTTCAATTAATTGGATCAAGACTACTATAGTGTTAAATCAATTAGTGTCAATTCGTGTTGTATTTACATTACTTAGCATTCAAGAAATTATGGTGAAAACCAAACTACATTTGCCAATTATGCATTACTAACTTGTAAATTAAATCATAATTATAATTATTATTGATAAAATTCATTATTATGTTCTTTATTATATGATTTAATAACTTTATATAATTTTAATATTCTTTTAGGCATTTTATGAAGAATTTAATAATTTGACACAAAATTATAGATAAAATGTAATTCATTTAAATACCGGATTTAGTACCGAATTATATAATATAATATACAGTATACTGTTCAGTACAGTACAATAACAAATACAGATGTAAGTTAATTATGAATAGCGAGCAATTGTTAGAAACAAACATTAGTACTGAAATTGTGGCAAATTACTCAATAACTTCTACTCTATAAAAGGATATTTGTGTAAATATTTAGTTTAAATACTGATTTAAGAATCATTGGATGTATAGCTCATTCACAACTATCATTTGGGAAGTGTTTCGTGAATCAACAGATAGAGAATATGCTTAAAATAAAGTGTATTTGTATTTAATGACAATAAATATAACAAAATTGCGACCAAAATATCATCGATTCTTACAATACTTATAAAACATAATTCGGTTTAAATTAATTGATATCTCGAATGAATTAACAAAAACTTCAAATTACAATCAAATATACAGTAAAATAATGAAAAATATAAATCGATAAATGAGTGATCATTTGTTATGCTAACTCTTAAAGCTATAAATAAATATTTAAAAACAAATTTATGTTATAATTATTATTTAGTTAATTATGGATAGTATTAGTTGTGTAATACTGTTATGATAATGAAGGACAGGTAGGAATGACTCATACCTTATCAAAGTTCGCAAAGTTTGCGAAATTAGAGGAACCGAATGCGTCTTTACTGTTGTCGTTGAAGGGATCAAATGAGGACTGACTTGAGCCGAACGGATCGCTTTTAAATGTATTATCGGATGTCGATGTATGCCCGGGTGGTGCCGGTGCCGCCCGAAGTGGCGTTTTACTCGCGTGTTTCGGTGGTGCCGGTCGTGGAGGCGGAGCTTTGCTCTTCTTTGGCGGAAGTTCAGGCGTCGGACTCTCGGATCTAATGCCCGGATTAACCGATTGTGATGTGAACGGATCGGAACCGAATGGGTCGGGCTATCGGATTGAACGTAAGGTAAGGCACAGTGTTTCATAAGAAACATGAGATATGTTTACTTTATTAGAGCCACTGAAAGATCCCGTTCCGAACGGATCGAATGCTACTTTGGGTGCCTCCGGTGTACCAAAGTTTGCAAAATTATTCGAAGCGAACGGATCGTCAACTCTATTGTCACTCTTGAAGGGGTCTTCTATTGTGTCATTTAATACAATCATATTTAGTATCAATCACTCACCAAAGCCACGAATGAAATACCTTTGAAGGGATCCTCTCCCGCAAAGGGATCGGTTGTGAACTCAGAAGCAGTTCCTGTAGTAATAGTGGACTCATTAGCGAATGCATTGAATCCGTTGTGAACGCGGGGTTCGGGTTCGATGAGAGGAGGGGTTAGAGTTCGCGGCAATAAACTCGATATTTTGACCAAATCTTGTGTGGAAAGCGCAGAATTATATTCATTGATGGCATCGTTGACTCTCCTCTCGTACTCTTCCAACTCAACAATTTTGGTCCCAATTTGACTGATTTCGAGCTGAGTATCGCCGGCATTCTTAGACACCATTTGACTTTCCCTTTTCAAAGAGTCCAATTGAGACTCGAGTTTTGCTTCCTCTGACTTGAGTTCGTCGAGTTCTTTCCGTTTGGCCGACAGTTCGCTCTCTTGTGTCTCGACTTTTGTTTTTTGATCATTTAATTGTTGACTTAAATTCTCGACCTTTCGTTAGTTGAACACAAAATTCATTATTAGATATAATTCAAGACAAAACCATAAACACCACATAAATGGATAGAAAACAGAGAACAAAATGAAAGGGAATTGATATCACCTTAAGTTTCTCCTCCTTTATAGACTCATTAATTTCATGCAAATTCTTTTCTAAAAGTTTTTTCTGTTCGTAAAACAATTAAATAAAAGAAGAATTCATGCGAAATAAAACATAGAAACCAAAAAAAATTAAGTTTTCAAATGAGGAATACAAGTCCGATATGACTACCTGATTGCCCAGGTCGTCCAATCGCTTCCTTGCCTCGGATTTCTGAGAATCGAGTTGTTTAAGCATTTGATGCAATGTTTCGATTTCGTTCTGAAGACTCTTTATTTCGCTTTCTTTTAATTTAATACTCGCTTCGTCTGAATGAAGCTCTGATTCTAGTCTTAACTTCTCTCTACATTTTCCAATCAATTCAATTCAAGAGATTATCATTTCTGGGTTACCGGTACTGTAATTATAAATCATTAGTATTTACATTTGAAGTTCTTTTAGTTCTTCCGCCATATCATCCAATTCTTTATTACCAGTGGACTGAAGGGCAGGTATTTCCGACTTTCCATTTGTATTCAATTGAGATTTAGAATCCTAATAAACATAATAATTATTACCGGTAATAAAACAAAGTACTATACATTACTAGTACTGTAAGATCGATTAAACACATACTAAGGCATTGATAGAATCGATTCCAATAGGTTTTGGCCGCAGAGTCGGTGGTATCATATCTGGACTCAAGTTTTGAGGCAATTCTAATCCCATTTGCTTTTGTGCCACAAAATACATGGCGAGAGCGAACTGTTCGGAATTCAATTTCCCGTTTTCCTTAACGTCACATAAATTCCTTATTTGGCATATAATTACAGAATCTGTTAACAACACCTCATTCAACGATATATTCAATGAAAATCGTTACCAAATGTGTGCGAGAATGTTGTTCGGAAGACCACTTTGAACTAAAGTATTCTTAATGTCAGCGCCGGTCACATAGCCATCAAAGTCCTTATCCACAGTTACGAACAATTCGTCATATTTTGCTTTGTCTGAAGCGCTCACAATCCAAGTCATTAAACCTGTTTTGTTAAACGACTTTACGAAACATTTTTATGTTAATATTTCGACCAAATTGAGCTAAAATGCAATTTTATATACATTTTTAAAGTTAATGTCCGGATTTACTGAAGAAGTCAACTGATTGGTCATCATCATCGGTGTCGTGCTGTCAAAGGCAGACCACATTTCCTGAGAATTTTTTCGTTTTATATTTAATAACTCTGAGGGCAGTACTGAAGGCATCGGAACGTTTGCTTTCGCTTTCGATATCAAATGCAGTGCCTTTAAAATAATTCATACAATTTTACTATAATATTTACAGTCAATTATTTCTTATACTGTATTAAATTCAAATAAATTCTTAGTTATTATATAATTTTAAAAGCAATAATAAAATAAAAACATTTGAATGTTTGGCATATCCCGTCTAATATGCGAATGACTTTCCGGTGAACCTATTGGTCTACTATACCGGCATTGGAGGCGTTCAACACAACTTTAGTGATTGTCGGGAAGTATATAAAATACAAACTTATATATAAACTAATAAACGGTAATTTAAAAATCATTATAACGCAAAATATTAATAACGCTTTGACCGAAATATTCATTTCAGATAATATCATAGATGATAATTACTAATACAAGTGATATACCGTAATAGAGAACACATACCAGAATGAACTCGTGGAGGTCGAGGGAGCCGTCCTCATCGGTATCACTTAAGTCCCATATTGTGGTCAACACATTGACCGGCAGTTTCGAGTCCATCATAATTGGCTTCATTTTATTTCCCGTCAGCTTTCCGTCCAATGGATTCAACGTTAGAAATAAATCGCTATATTTTTGGCGATCGCTTTGACTAATAGACCAATCAATTGGGTCTCCCTTTAAATATGTTTACAATTAGTTAAGGTTTTAGTCACTAAATTAAGTACCATTTTAGGCGCCGGTATATTGAGAGCCAAATCGCCAATCGATGGTTGCCTTCCGTTTTGTACTAAAGCTATCAGTTTTAACGCCACAAACAGTGACCTCTTGTCCAGAAATCCTTTGCAGTTCGGGTCACTTAAGTCCCAAATCTATTCAATACAATGTTTGCACAAAATGTAACCAATTATTCACATATCAATCGATGGTTTCAAGTTGTCTTATAAGTATTGGCAGACATGTGACCACACATAACAGTATTGGCAGAGCTATCTGTTAATGACTGCAATTTACAAACACTATATGCAGTACTAACTAATCATTTCAATGAATCCAAAGACTCGACAATTATGTCAATATTGACGACAAACTAAATCTCAAAATACAAATCAAATGAAAGCAAACTTATATACCTTTCCGAGCGTTGCCTGACTTAGTCCCGACTTCTTGAGGAAATTTGCGGCATCGATGGCATTGATATAATTACTGGCCGTTGGGTCCACCTATTGGTACATAAATTGTCATCAATTAGTGGTAATTCATGAATCAATAGATGAGACATTCATGGATTGCAGACCTGTTTGTAGAGCTCTTCATAGGCCTGTATATGAGTGCCTGAAATCTATGCAAACATACATTGGTTTGAATGACTTTCGTAGCCAAAGGGCTCCCAAATGAGAGCTAATATGACAGACAATGAACGGATAAATACCTGTGAAATGTTTGGACTCTCCATAGTGTGCACTAATTGTCAGTTAATTATGATTGAAATGAATAATTTGTATAAAATCTCATAATTTCTAGTAATAAATAAATGAATCCAAACATTACGCATGACACCGATTCACTAATATTGTCATTCATTACTACACACATTACGTCATGTATGCGCCCATTACACCGGTCAACCTGGCCAATATTAGCAATGTACCATGCTCATTGGACACACTGATGGGTCAAGTAACACCCTGGTCATTGTATGCGCTCATTACATGATCTGGATATGTGTGCACATGATGACTATGGCAGTAGACAAGGATGTGTTGTCTGTGTGTTTGTCGTAATTGGTGGACACTTATGGACCCATAAAGTGCTCATTCATTGAGTGATTCATTAGATTCTGTGAACAATCGGATGATTAAGTGTCTCATTGATGCCAAAGAGTGGTCACAAAACATGACAAAAGGCAATGAATACAAGACATACAGTTTGCGGACAACCATAGAGTGTCATCACTCAGACATCCGATGTGTGGCCGCACTGCCCAACGGAGGCTTTGTCACCGGTTCCCGGGATAAGACATGCAAAGCATATCTGCCCAATGAGTGCGTCCATCGCCACCAATGGTTAACTGCAATGATATTAATGTCTTGTTTTGATTGACAGCAAAAACAATGGCTTCACAGAAGTGCAGAACCTGTTGGGCGCAGAGAACTACATCTCCAGCATCTGTTGTCTCTCACACGACAACCAAACACTCATTTATGTCGGAAGTAATGATTCAAACATTTACTGCTTTTCTTTGGAGAACTCGGAACCCATTCATAAGCTGATGGATCACTCGGGAACTGGTATTGCACTCAATTATTCCTCACTTACCATTCATTCACTCATTTGAATCGTTTGATCCTTTTGTGAGCAGTTTGTGCGCTGAGTGCCGACGATGGCAGTGGTCTTATAGCGAGCGGTTCATGGGATCAGACGTGTCGTGTCTGGAGTGGCAAAGAGTGCAAAGCAGTGCTCGTCGGACACGAAGGAGCCGTTTGGGCGACGGCTTTCATCGGCCAACAAGTGATCACCGGTTCTGCCGATAAGACTCTGAAGCTGTGGACTATAGACCCGAAGGTGGAGTGCGTCCACACCTTCGAAGGACACAAAGACTGCATTCGAGACATTGCTGTCATATCTGAGACCAACTTCTTGTGCTGTTCTAACGATGCATCCATTCGTGAGTGGAATATAAAGGGAGAGACAGTGAAGGAGTTCGTGGGCCACGAGAACTATATCTATTCGATGACTAATATCACCGCTGGTCTGGAGTTCGCCACTTGTAGTGAAGACCGAACGGTTCGGGTTTGGAGTCATTCCGACACCAATGATATCCAGACCATACGACTGCCCGCAACCACTCTCTGGTCGATCGCCAGACTCTCGAACAACGACTTAGCCATCGGTTCCTCAACGGGAAAGATGTATATCTATACGCGAGACGACTCTCTCATTGCAAAGCCTGAGGAGATAAAGGCATTGGAGGAGGAGTTGTCGAAATCGACGGTTCCTATGAGTGAAATCGGAGGAATGAAAGTGAATGAGTTGCCCACCGCTGAGGCACTACTGGTTCCTGGCAAGAGAGACGGCCAGACAAAGATGGTTAGGGATGGCAGTACTGTAAGCATTCACAACTGGGACGCTAAGAAGTTCCAATGGGTCAAAATCGGTGATGTTGTCGGCACTCCCGGTGCCACCATTGATCCAGCCAATCGACAGACTCACGAAGGAGTGGTAAGCATTGGCTCTATGAGTAGATATTGGATTTGAATGACAGTATTGTTATGGCATTCATAGGAATATGATTACGTGTTTTCCATTGATGTGGAGGACGGGAAGCCTCCACTGAAACTGCCGTATAATATAACGGAAGACCCGTGGACTACAGCGCAAGCCTTTATCCATAAGCACGAATTGAGTCAGGGTTATTTAGAACAAATCGCCGACTTCATCACAAAGAACTCTTCGGGAATGGATTTGACGCAAACCACTGGCGGACAGAATTTCGATCCCTTTACCGGTGGCTCCAGTTATTCCACGCAAACCAATGGCTCATCTCAACCAATGGATACTTCGCCGCCCATTGCGACCAACAAATACTTCCCACAAACAGCTCACCTTAGGTTTGAAATTCATCAAATCGATGGCATCGCTAAGAAGTTGCAAGAATTCAGCGAACAATTGCCTCCAGAACTGAAACTCGATTCCGCAGACATTCAACTGTTGTTAAAACTATCGGATTTCACACTCGAAGTACAACCGCAACAGTTAAGACTCATTCGACTGATGCTGTCGTGGCCTAAGAGTAAGTGCATTGTATTATTCACTTTATTTGTGCATCAAATCTTCAAATATTTGTTTTACTTTAAAGTGTATATATTTCCGGCACTGGATTTGATTCGATTGACTCTATTATTGCCGAAAGTAAATGAAGACTTGTGTGCCTCTAAGGACTCGGTGCGCCTCATCGACACGCTATTGGTCTGCGGGACGGACGCCAGTTCCAGTGCCAACCAGTTGGTGGCATACCGGGCCATTGCTAACATGTTTGCCCACCCGGTTGGGGAGCATTTGGCTATCACTAACAGTTCAATCATTTTTAAGGCTCTATCGAAGCCGTTGTCCAGCAATAAGAACGTTGTGTTAGCTTTGACCTCAATTTTCTTGAACTTTGCGGTCAGTTATCATAATCAAAATGAGGACAACTCTGCGCTCAAGTTCGAGTGCTTTACTGCTGCCGTCAGCCATTTGAATACAATCACTGAACCCGGGGCTGTATTCAGATTATTAGTCACTTTAGGAACTCTGGCCACCAATGACCCCACCATTAGTTCCCTCTTAAAGACCGACGAAGTTTTGACTTTAATTAAAACGTTTACTAATGTTTCATATGAAGAAAGAGTGAGAGAATGTGTGGAAAAACTTTTAGGACTTTAAATTAATTTATATGATATACAGTATAATTTTTATATTCATATTTAACACTTGCTTTGTACTTAAAATAAAATTTATCTAAAATTAAAAATTGGTTTTATTTGATTACCGGTACTAATAAATAATAATTCTCTGTTAAAAAAGTTTACTAGACATGAATTTATTTACAAACATTTAAGTACTTGAGTATTGATATCAGATATATTGGTATAAACTCAGTATAATATCAAATACAGTATTTAGTTTCAAAACTTGTTTTATTCTATAATTAGAGTATAAACTCTTTGATTACAATCACATGATTTATAATCATTTGAAAACATATCTCAAATTAAGCTATTTATGGGAATTTGACATTTTGTATCAGGCACATGATAATACCGTGATTGAAAGTTGTTTAAAAACTTGTTAATTAATATTAAAAACATTGAACACTTTGTAATATAAATTAGCAAATATTAATATTATTGAGACTTATATCGAGATAACAATAAGAGTTTACAAAATAAATCCTGAGTTGAAAATCGACTCTCGAAAAGATCTTTGAGTCAAAAACTTTTTAAAATGTTTAGTTTATTAGACTTAAGCCTGTTTTTCAAGGATTACGGACTCCTATTGGTTGACAATTTAAGGTCCTATCATTTGGTACTCATTTCTAGTTGCCATGGCTTGGGATTGCATAATGTCTTTGGTATAGACAAGTGTAGACCAGTGCTAGTCTTGAGTCTCTCCAGTCGTCACTCCAGTATTGTTCTCGTTTTCATCGGTACATACATTCCTTAACATCCCTTCACTTTTCATCATTTTTAAAGACTACTTAATTTTCTCAACTCATTCCCGATTTAATACTATGGTTTGGCAATTAAATTATTGTTACATATTTTACATGATATAGCAAAAGTTTAATTTATATTTAGTCTGAAGACACCGTATCGATGGTAGGACTCGTCCAACAGTTTTATTTATTACAGGAAGAAAGAGCCCATACCTACAAACTCTTCGAAGAGTAAGTTCTCCTTATTTTCTGCCACTTTTTGTGCATATTCTCAATTTTTTATACCGGTATTCATTAGTTTAGAATTATTTTTCGTGTTTTACTCTAGTTTTGAGAACTTTTTTTATGTGTTATTCAAATTTTCACTTATTTTTATAACTTCTTCCTGTGTTTTAATAACTATCGATAAACGAAACTTTAGTTTTTATCAAAATCGTCATTTTATTTTAACCTTGTTTATTAAGTTTAAACTTTATTTGTCACACAAGGGGTCATAAGATCTATTTAAATTCGGGCCCCAATTATAATTTCATAAAATTCCGACAACTGGTCAATGATGTGACCCAAGAATTCAAGCGAATATCGGTTGCCATTATAGCCATTGAGAAGAAGTTGCGTTTCAATGGTTTCGCTAAAATGGCAAACATTGTGACCAAATTGCAAGACTTGGAGAAAAGCAAACTTGAGTTAAGCGCTAAACTCCAGATCGCAAAACAGGAGGCCATCGATAGCGTGGATGAGACCCAGAAATGGGATCAAGTGATTGCTATCAAACAAAAGTTAGTCCTTTAGACAAATGACCTTTTTTTGGTAAAATAACTCTAATAATGATTGTTTGTGATTAGAGTGAGAGATGTAATCGATTTAGTAAACGAACAGCTCTTGGAGTTTAGACAAGGAATGGAGGACTTGGACACCAAGTGATAGTATTACCGAATTAGTACCGGACCACCAAATCAATAGGCATTTTAACGAAATTTCCAAATCAAAATTACTCAACGAATCTGATGTTTATTCTCAATTGAAAAAAGCATTAATTTTTACTTTGTTTTTGAGTTTACAATACAAACAATGAAAGAAATCAACGCTTTGTTTGTAAATTATTTGCATTTAAATGGTTATTAAAATCAATTCATTTGAAAAACAATGTCTTCTTTACTACTATTTCTATTGAATAGACGATGCGATCGATTATCAGTTTATCATAAAAAGATAAATAAAAATCAGTTAATCATTACATAAGTGTCACAAAAATCTTAATTAGTGTCCTGTTTGGCGGCCTCATCGAAGTTCTCGACCAGTTCTGGGACGTCGTCGTCGTCCTCCTCGATGGTGGGGACAGAGGTGTCGTCACCGACGCCCTGAACGCTCGCTAATTGTTTCAAATGAGAAAAGTTTTCGGCTCTCAATTGACTCAGAATTCCCGGAACCATATCAGCGATCCGTTTGCTCTCCGCCTGACCGGTGATGGCGAATGTGTTGGCCGCCAGTGAGGCCTGAACTTTGGGGTTATTGAAGTGGATCACTGTTCCGTCGTCCTTGATCATATTCACCTATTCATCAGTTATACCATTAGTACCACACCTATCACTCAATTATCTGTCATTACTTCCTCAATGCCGGGAATCGGGTTAACCGTTAGTTTCTTCAGAGAGTTCTGCAGCTTCTTGTCGTCAGTGGTGGCTGTCCTGTGGACCACCTTCTTCTTCCTCCGAGCGGTTCCCTATCAACACATCAACCATTGAGTCACAGTCTGACAGTCAACCCATGAAACACCCGTCCGAGACATACCTTCCCTCCAATCCTGACCTGAGACGACAATTTGTTCAGCTTTTCTGCATTCATGTTGTAATCACTTCTTAGATCTAAACTAATGACACATACAATCAAATTAGACATCCATTCAAATCAAATCAAATTCATTTCAGCCGTCAATGCAATCGCTATTCAAGTGATTCACATGTAATCAAATGAATTGAATGCAAAACCAGTGGACACTTCAATCAATTCAGTTTGAAATGATTGTAAACTTCGTGCGAGACTTACCTTAACTTTACACTAAACTAAACATTAAATGAAATATAAACTAAATTTAGAAAATTATTAGTCAAAAGGATTTAATTATAATTTCAATGAAATCTTCCGACAATTTCTAAACAAATGAATGAATGAATTGAAGGCAAAGCATGTGTTTCTCATTCAATCATTTCATGCATTGCTTTCAATGGCAAGCATTGGATTGCATTGAAATGCACTGAAATGGCGGCAATACTTGACACCTCCCGTAGAGGGCTCTCAACACAATATTTACCTGTAATTTACATCAAATTCAAATCCAATCCAATTATCTACCACTACCGTACAGTTAAATCAGATATTTTTAGCATTTTTTAACTGGGTTCAACAACTATAACTATATATAACTATATATATTGAGTTCATATATATATAAATTTTAAAGAAAGTATAATTTAGACAAAAACTTAAAAATTAAGATAAAATTTATTTGATATCGAAACCAATGGTCAGAATGTACTATAACTATATATAACTATATATATTGAGTTCATATACATATAAATTTTAAAGAAAGTATAATTTAGACAAAAACTTAAAAATTAAGATAAAATTTATTTGATATCGAAACCAATGGTCAGAATGTGGTTAACAAAAGAGGTTGTGATAAATTTAAATTTATTTTATAAGAGTATATGATTTGTTAAACATATAATTATATAAATGAATTTCACATAATTCTCGTCTATTTAATAATTGTCTGATAATTTGTTAAAAGCTTATAAAACATTATATATTATCGAATACTCGAAAAGAGATTTAACGCCGATTTGGCCTCTTTTTGAGAGCGAGTCTTACTGAAGACATTCCAAAACCTCAACGTCTCGTCTCCCGCACCCGTCACTATGGACTCCCCGTCCGGTGACATCGCCTGCAATATAATCACTCATTAAGATTGATATTATTATTGAATTGAAAATACAAAACAAACCAAATATAAGACTCGATAGGAATGACCGGTGAGTTTGGCCACCTGTACGAGCGACGGGTACTTCCAAACAAGTATTTGATTTTGTGAGTAGCCATGAGTGCTGACCAGTTCTGACGCGTGTTTAGACCACGAGAGGTTACACACCTGCGAACCCGTGTCCACGCATTGCATCGGTTGACCCGTCAGTGTATTCCAGAAACGAATACACCGGTCAGCAGTCCCGCCCCCACTGGCCAGTAGGCCGTGATGGTGGGGCGACCACGCAATCGCCTTCACTGCCGCCAAGTGCTCCGTATAGGTCTGTACGGGTGACGTACTGCTCGAGTTCCACACAAATAGCCGATTGTCATTCCCTCCCGACGCCAAGTGCTGGTTGTCCGGCGACCACTTCAGACCACAAACCTCTTGGCGATGGCCCACAAGACGTCTCTCACTCTGATGAGGCGGTCCCCTCACATCGCGCTGAAGGATATGCCGGTCACGACTTCCTGACGATACTATTCGTACAAATAATATGATAGTAAGGGAAAGGGATTCAACGGTTTTTTAAAAAGTCATACGTGTGTCTGAATTCCAGGCCAATGCACCGACACGTGCGGTGTGTCCTTCAAGTGTTGTCAACCGTTTGTTTGCCGTCACATCCCATACCTGAACCAAACCCCTATGAGTTCCCACAGCAACCAAATGTCCCTAAAATGTTTCAAAACAATTAGAAACTGTGGAAATGAGTCATTCATCGCAAATAACATACTCTTTCAGCCCATGAGACAGATGTAACGGAATCGCCATCACTAGACAGATCACAAAGGCGTGTCACTTGAGAAGTACAGGCGCTCCACAGGTAGACACAGGTGCCTAAACCCACGCTCAATATGTTGGTTGTGGACCAGTCCACTAAATTCAAGTAGAAGTCGTCCTGAAGCTCCGGTGCGTCCAATACTTTGAACGGAATTTTCGATATTTTTCGGGCCGTCTTTCGCGGAGAGCGCAACAGCTTTTGGCTTTTGCTGCTCACAGGGGACAGGGAGTAGGGACTCGTCGGCTCATTCAGACTGTCACTATCGCGCACTCGATACTAATCAGAGCAACAAATAAGAGGATAATTAATGGACTGAAAAACACACTATAATTGTCACTTAAGACTCACTCGAAAGAGATTTTTGCTTTCGAGGGGCAGAAAGATTTTGCGCTCTTCTGTGTGTTCCTTCATGTCCTCAATACCGGCGCCCAAGAGTTCATTCTTGAGGAGACACTGGTAGGCGACGCCGTCTTTATTGCTCTCAGAGATGGACTCTTTGGCCGTCTTCTTGGCCGACACTGACTTCGAGCCGTCCTTAACACACAAATGCATACAATATATAAATCATGTATTGGTGAGCCATGTATTGGTGACAGACCTGGATCATTGTGAACCTGATGTCCCAATTGGGTGACTCGCGGATAGGAGTGTACCGATCGCTGTACCTCTCGGTGCTGTTCACCACTGACTCCATACCACTCCTGTGTATTGGCTATGAATGGCAAGAGTGAGTGGTGTGATGACAGACACAACATATGAATGGTATACCGAATTGAATGGTGTGGAGGGTGTGGGTGTGGATGAGTTGGTGATGTTAGTGGTGTCACCTTGGCACTGCTGGTTCAGTGGACTTAAAGTCCGTAAAAGTCTCTTTTCGTAAATCTTATTCATTTGACTATTATTTACAAAACAAACACTAATTGAAATGAAATGATATTTATATTTATCAAATCATATCAATAAATGCAATAATAATGCAAAATATGTACAAATTATATAAACAGTGAATGCAATCAAACGGAAAGTATTATTGCGATGAATCACACAAACAATGGCATCAATTGATTGTTACAATGAGTGGCGATTGCATTGTAATCACAATCACTGAGTGTTCACTACAATCACAATTAGTCTGTAACTGTAATACAGTATAGCAGTGAATGTGTGTAAACAGTGCAACAGTCATACGAATGATGAGTAAATGGCAATCGGAGTAATGGCTGAGTGGAGCACACATTTAAATGGACGAACTCTTACACCATTGGCTCAACACATTTAAAGGCATCACATGCGCCCTCCCATTGGTCCACACAATCACCGCTGGCTTCGAATCATTGCATTTGTTTTGTTTATAATGTGAATCACATTATGTGATCGATTTGCACATGATTTGCATTGCATTGCAATTAATGCTAAATCTCTGCACATTTCACTCATTGCGATGACAACCACGTGTTGGTGACACATATGTCCCACCAGACAGAGGTGGAGGTGCTGTCCGCCCACACCTCATCGCTCACTACTGTGCCCTGCGTTCAGTTGAGTGTGAACAATGTGACCCATTGGTGGCCACATGTCCTCCAGTCCATCAACGCTTCCCATTTCGTGGCCATCGACCTCGTGAGCAGCCATTCATGTGATTAGTCTAACCATTGATTGATTGATTTGTGACCACTGTTTAGGAGTTGAGTGGTTTGGGAGCCAGAGATCGACTCAATGCTAAGTAATGGACGCTTTTATTGATTGATTACGCGATGGCTAACGAATTGTATGAATTGATTTGTATTTAAAGGAAAATCGATGAAAGATATGAAGGAGTGATGTCTGCGGCCAAAAGCCGGTCCATCGTATCGGTTGGACTCGCATTCTTCAGCTTCTGTGCCAATGACTGCAACCAAACCATAGTTAACAACGTCTGTGACACTAAGTACGGGACCAGTTGTGAGACAAATGTCAACTCAAAGCCATTGCTGAGTAACTGTATCTCCGATTGTGTGGAAGACATGAACCGCTTTGAGAGACTACTCGACACACAACTCATGGATAAACTCGACGATCACACCAATGGATGCAATGGAAGTGATCTAAATAGTGGTGACAATGAGTGGAGCTAATTACGCCTTCACAAATTGCGTAACACAGAAACGCTACTCCTCATACACACGCTTGGGCTCTGGTACGCTAAGGAGCGGCCAGTACCTAAACTGAAGTTACCGGTCACAGACGTGCCTAACAGATATCACAGGGGAAATGATGTGAGCATTCATTTTATTTGCCATTCATATGATTACTGTTTGTTTGTAAGACTCATTCATTTCCTATTTATCTTTTAATATCATATTATTATAGCAGTCATTAAAACAATAACTTATGTATTAATACTGTTTATGTATTTATTTTCATTATAAACGAGATTTTATTGATTATTTAGTCTAAGCTAAGTCTAAGTTTGTTTTAATAATTGTTAGCTTATTGTATTTGATTTGAGTTAATTGTTTGCTTTTCATTTATAATAATTATTACATTGTATGAGTTATTGTGCAAACAATTTGATTAAGAATTAATTATTTGTATTTTTATCCAAATAATAGAAAAAGGCATCAATTTAATGATTTTAACTAATAATGAGTTGATTTGTGATTTAATGCAACTTTTTTTTATCATTTCAAACGTTTGTGGAATAAACTTAAAAACGAGTGATGAGAATATCTGCTAAAAGCAAACTCTGAATACAAATAGTTTTCATTGATTTTTGGGCACAAATGAACAAATCTCTTGCTGATAACAAAAGCTTTCTATAATTCGTATAACATTATAATATTAAGTCATTAGACTTTTTTAGAGACTAAGAAATTAAATAAGAATTTGTTTACAAAATGCATTAAATTTGCGAAATTCCAATAAATTGATGCATTTTTGGGAGCAATACTCAATGCTATTAGGAATTAGAGTCGAAATGATTGCTAAAAACATTAAAAAGAGTCACGTTTTAGGAACTGATTACGAACTGAGAGAAAAAGCTTTTGCTTTTCTTTTCAATTCTGATTATCTTTTCATTGCATTTATTATTGAAGAGCTTTTACCCAAAAATCTGGATGTGTTTTCATTTATTAATGAATACAAGTTTGGTTTAAGAATATAAATACATTCTCATGAGTTTGTGGTTAGCATGTGGAAAGATTACTATTAAATACAATTAATCGTTAGTAAAGGAGTAACCTCTGTTACAAAAGAGCATTATTTAGATTATCATTATGTCAAATCACATGTCATATAACACAAACGTAATTTATGATAGAAATCTGAACATCATTTTGAAGCTTAAGTTCCGTTTTTGTGATTTTATTTTTATACAATTCTTATCTAATGTTGGGAACAATTGATTGACTCTTATGTTTGTTTCGTCTATTATTCCGTAAGATTTGATTATTTTGTTTATTTGTCTCACTATTATGTAAAGATTGTTATACTCTCAGAGCCTATCAATTGATATAAAGCCATAAATCTGCGAATGAATAAAACGATTGGTTGAACAGACTCTCTCCCGTTTGACCCAATTATTTGAATTCAATATAAACTGTCATTCAGTCCATCGTTGATATGAAATAAATAAATGAATAAAATAATTGAAAAGATATTTATGAATACATTTCAGACTGAATACGAAGACTTGACGGCACCATCGCTGAGGAATTTGATTTCAGAGATAATAAGACAGAAACTGCCGATTGTTTTGCACAACGGATTCATTGATTTGATATTTCTTTACCAAAACCTATACTCGGAACACCTTTCTAATGATAATTTATGTTAATTAGCAATCATTTCCTCATTGGAGACAATGTTTTCTCGTAATAAATCTAATAGTAATACAGTTTAGTGTACAGTATATTGTGTTTGCATTAAATACTATTCAATCTGAACATCATTTTGAAGCTTAAGTTCCGTTTTTGTGATTTTATTTTTATACAATTCTTATCTAATGTTTGGAACAATTGATTGACTCTTATGTTTGTATAGTGACTATACTATAGTCTGTTTCGTCTATTATTCCGTAAGATTTGATTATTTTGTTTATTTGTCTCACTATTATGTAAAGATTGTTATACTCAGAGCCTATCAATTGATATAAAGCCATAAATCTGCGAATGAATAAAACGATTGGTTGAACAGACTCTCCCGTTTGACCCAATTATTTGAATTCAATATAAACTGTCATTCAGTCCATCGTTGATATGAAATAAATAAATGAATAAAATAATTGAAAAGATATTTATGAATACATTTCAGACAGAATACGAAGACTTGACGGCACCATCGCTGAGGAATTTGATTTCAGAGATAATAAGACAGAAACTGCCGATTGTTTTGCACAACGGATTCATTGATTTGATATTTCTTTACCAAAACCTATACTCGGATTTACCCCAAGATTTACAGACATTTATAGCTGATTTGGTTGAGTTATTTCCGGCAGGAATTCTCGACACTAAATATATCGCAGACTTTCACGAGAGACTTAACAGATCTTATTTGGAATATTTGTTTTATGACAGGTATTAACCCATAATCCTATTCCCACTCCAAGATTCAATCAATTCTTTATGTCTTTTATGACACATTCAGACAACGGTTTAATATCGAGCGCTCATTACAAGGAAAGACTTGCATTGATATCACATTCCCATTGCTCTCTAATAACTCACTGGACATCGAGTACAAGGATTTGTCGACAAAAATCTCATCCGAATCCGACCTTTTAGTTGATGTGTGCGACGATTATGCGGTACTATCACTGACAATAACTTTAATTAGCATTACATTCATTTGATTGTATCGATTGTCTCAACAGAACCACGGCTGGTGTCGACTCAAGAACTCGTGTTATAGGTCTCATAATATCGATCACATTCTCAATAAGAAGAATAGGAGTAAACGAATGAAAAAATTGATTAAAAAGCTTAAGAAGAAGAGTGAAGAGCACACCATTGAGAGCACCAGTGGTGGCGACAACTCATCGGTTGAGTCCATTAATACGAAACAATCAAAACAAGGCGCCCATAGAGCCGGTTATGACGCCTTCATGACTGGCTATTACTTCGCCTCATATCTGGCGGTTAACGCCAAATCACGACCTCTTCCCTCGAAGCCATTGAATTGCAAAAGTTTAGGTATTTCTGCGATTGTCAACAATATATACTTAACGGGTAAAGACCAGCCCCTCAGAGTCACCGCCAGCTCTTTCGCTAAGACTTCTACTAATCATAAGAATAAAGTGTTGAGAATACGATCNCGTAATAAATCTAATAGTAATACAGTTTAGTGTACAGTATATTGTGTTTGCATTAAATACTATGAAATCTGAACATCATTTTGAAGCTTAAGTTCCGTTTTTGTGATTTTATTTTTATACAATTCTTATCTAATGTTGGGAACAATTGATTGACTCTTATGTTTGTTTCGTCTATTATTCCGTAAGATTTGATTATTTTGTTTATTTGTCTCACTATTATGTAAAGATTGTTATACTCTCAGAGCCTATCAATTGATATAAAGCCATAAATCTGCGAATGAATAAAACGATTGGTTGAACAGACTCTCTCCCGTTTGACCCAATTATTTGAATTCAATATAAACTGTCATTCAGTCCATCGTTGATATGAAATAAATAAATGAATAAAATAATTGAAAAGATATTTATGAATACATTTCAGACTGAATACGAAGACTTGACGGCACCATCGCTGAGGAATTTGATTTCAGAGATAATAAGACAGAAACTGCCGATTGTTTTGCACAACGGATTCATTGATTTGATATTTCTTTACCAAAACCTATACTCGGATTTACCCCAAGATTTACAGACATTTATAGCTGATTTGGTTGAGTTATTTCCGGCAGGAATTCTCGACACCAAATATATCGCAGACTTTCACGAGAGACTTAACAGATCTTATTTGGAATATTTGTTTTATGACAGGTATTAACCCATAATCCTATTCCCACTCCAAGATTCAATCAATTCTTTATGTCTTTTATGACACATGAAGACAACGGTTTAATATCGAGCGCTCATTACAAGGAAAGACTTGCATTGATATCACATTCCCATTGCTCTCTAATAACTCACTGGACATCGAGTACAAGGATTTGTCGACAAAAATCTCATCTGAATCCGACCTTTTAGTTGATGTGTGCGACGATTATGCGGTACTATCGCTGACAATAACTTTAATTAGCATTACATTCATTTGATTGTATCGATTGTCTCAACAGAACCACGGCTGGTGTCGCCTCAAGAACTCGTGTTATAGGTCTCATAATATCGATCACATTCTCAATAAGAAGAATAGGAGTAAACGAATGAAGAAATTGATTAAAAAGCTTAAGAAGAAGAGTGAAGAGCACACCATTGAGAGCACCAGTGGTGGCGATAACTCATCGGTTGAGTCCATTAATACGAAACAATCAAAACAAGGCGCCCATAGAGCCGGTTATGACGCCTTCATGACTGGCTATTACTTTGCCTCATATCTGGCGGTTAACGCCAAATCACGACCGCTTCCCTCGAAGCCATTGAATTGGTTTTCAAATCCATAAAGACGCTAACAGTTGTTATATATGAATTGCCCATTTCTGGTCGGGGAGTCTCAGTGGCGGTCGAGAAAGCGATTCTGAAGATGATTAGTATTCTTATTTCACAACTCTTATGGATCCAATAACTCATAAATCCTTTTTACCGCACACTGTATAACATTTGTTTGTTTTTATTTTTGTTAGAAGTTTACTAAATTTTGACAAAAAATTTTATTAATAATAAAATAAATATAAAAATGAATCCAAAACTAGTTATAAGTCATATAACGCGGAGTAGAACTGAATTTAGCGTATGATTTGATGACTTTGTTGATGGCCTCGAGGAAGTCCTTCTCTGTGGCCACTTTCCTGCGCGCTCTGATGGCGAACATACCGGCCTCAGTGCATACACTCCGGATCTCAGCACCTGTACTGTTGGGACAGAGTCGGGCCAACAACTCAAACCTGATATCCCTCTCCACACTCATAGATCGCGCGTGGATTTTGAAGATATGGGATCTTCCCTACGAATGCATTCATTTGTCAATTCATTGCACAATGCATTCAAACCATTGTTCACTTACTTCCAGATCTGGTAAACCGAACTCCACTTTACGGTCGAGCCTTCCGGGTCTCATAAGCGCCGGATCTAATATATCGGGTCTATTGGTGGCCATCAATACTTTGATGTTTCCGCGCGGATCAAAGCCATCCAATTGGTTGATGAGCTCAAGCATTGTTCGCTGCACTTCATTGTCACCGCCGGCCCCGTCATCAAAGCGGGCGCGTGGCTACCGCAGCTAGAGTAGCTTCTTATATTCTGTGCGGAAGAATAACGCCCGGTTGAGCTTCTCGAGAGAGTGGTAAGCCCGCGGGAAACCCAGTGTTTGTCAATCAATTGTGAGCAAACCCCGACCGTTTGTCGCATTTCTATACCTCTCCGACGTATTTCTGGACCAATTCAGAGCCGATAACTCTTATAAAGCAGGCGTCAGTCCTGTTGGCGACGGCACGAGCGCACAGAGTCTTACCGGTTCCCGGAGGACCAAACAGTAGGACACCCTTTGGCGGCTCTATTCCCAACTTAACGAACCGTTCGGGCTATGGATGGAAAGGGATGAGTGAATGAATCGTATGAAATGCAACACAAGAGTGAGTACATGAAGGAGTGGAGTCTCGACGACTTCCCGCAACTTCTCGATCTGCTCTTTACAGCCGCCGACATCACTGTAAGTCACGTCCGGTTTGTCCTCGACCTGCATCATAGTCACTGTGGGATCAATTTTGGGCGGCAGAGGGATGTGGATCTGGTATTTGTTGCGGTCGACGCCCACCCGCATGCCCTCCTCGATGTCAGTGGGGGCCACAGTGTCCGCCAAATCCACCACAAACTTAGCGAACTGTTTCACATTGATTATGTACTTCGAGTCCTCGTTGTCGGCGGTTATGATTTTAGTACAGCGGGCGACCTGAAGGGGCTGTTCGTTCTGCAGGGTCTGCTTGTCCGCAGCCAAGTCCCAGAGGGCGGGGGGCGCCAGACCGGTGTCCGACT